>WAAB01001685.1:121518-136128 GCA_013389865.1 Piaya cayana | reverse complement strand
GGGGCTGGAGAACAGGCCCTATGAGGAATGACTGAGAGAGCTGGGGTTGTTTAGCCTGGAGAAGAGGAGGCTGAGAGGAGACCTCATTGCTCTCTATAACTACCTGAAAGGAGGTTGTGGAGAGGAGGGAGCTGGCCTCTTGTCCCAAGTGGCAGGGGACAGGACGTGGGGGAATGGCCTCAAGCTCCACCAGGGGAGATTTAGGCTAGAGATTAGGAGTAAGTTTTTCACAGAAAGGGTCATTGGGCATTGGAATGGTCTGCCCAGAGAGGTGGTTGACTCGCCTTCCCTGGAGGTGTTGAAGTTGCGGGTGGACAAGGTGCTGAGGGGCATGGTTTAGTGTTTGATAGGAATGGTTGGACTTGATGATCTTGTGGGTCTCTTCCAACCTGGTTATTCTATGATTCTATGATTTTCCTCCTTGCCGTGGAAGAGTTTCCACTCCATGATAATTAGGGAGAACATAAAAGAATTCTTCCTAAGAACAAACAACTCAGTACCCATATTTTTAAGTGATCTTATCTAGATTTAGGTAACTCGAATCCAAGAACCCTACAGGAGCTAACTGAAGAGATATCCTCAGGAGGGCTGTGGAGCTTGGGCTTGCTCATAGTGCATCAGTGTTAGCTGTTCTGGGTGTTGAGGATACTTGGCTTCTCTCATGCATTTATAATGATTCTTTTGCTGATCATACTTCTTCCAAAAATGTTTTTGATATAAATGTTCAACTTGAATATTGTGTCATAGGTCACAAGAAGAGTTGTGAACTTGCAGGAGTCCTACATTCCCACAAGTACAGTGTTTTAGTCTTGCTGACCACTCTTCCTTCACAGTCCTTGTCTGAAATCTTTTGTTTCTATCATGCAGTAACAAGAAGGTTGTGGAGGGAATTCCCTTTTGAAGGAAAAGCAGAATCTCTCAGCGGATATCCTGGACATTCTGCAAATGCAGCTCTTTCTGCCTCACAGATGGAGAAATTGAACTCGTATCTGTGCTGGCTTCAGGTTTGAGTTGGCATATCTTAATCTAAGGTAGTAAGCATGTTAAAAATCACACCTTTAGTTAAACCAGTTCAAGCTGACCACACAGAGAAGGCCAGAGGAGCACAAAGAATGGTTTTTTGCCTTAAGACTGGGCAAAAATGATGACTTTATGCTGCAGTGGCTGAATGACTCCAGCTGGCTTTTGTTGTATTGTATAAGAAACCTCTGTCTGAGGCAGTGTCAGGATTAACAGTCTGGCTGGTTTGTTCCATTTCCC
The DNA here is from genome assembly GCA_013389865.1 of Piaya cayana. Lineage (NCBI taxonomy): Eukaryota > Metazoa > Chordata > Aves > Cuculiformes > Coccyzidae > Piaya > Piaya cayana. The sequence goes on along the minus strand of WAAB01001685.1, from coordinate 134,868 downwards.
AGTACACTGCTCCATCACACTTCCTAGATGCTTTGAAAATTACTGTAAAATCATAGGTGAGAAAGTAACTTCCACTAAGAATAACTCACTGCAATAGACAGATCTTTGCAAAGCAAGGAAACTATTTTTTATAAAGTTATTAATCACAGAGTAAACCAAGGGAGTTGAAGAAATGCATAAAGGGAGGCAGAGAATCAGATTTGGACCAAATGTTTTTCAAGGTCTATTCCATAAGATGGCAGCAGCTTATTTTGTGAACTAGACTGGGAGACTGATGTGATAGACCATTTGCCTGAAGTCCTACAAAACATACGTTCAGTCTTTGCAGGTTTTATCTCTGTTTGCTTGGTATATATCCTTTATAGTTGTCCCAATACACATAAGTTGGGGACCTTATTTGCTAAGCCATTTTCTGTGGTTTGTTACAAGGGTGAGTATTTTATTTTTTCTTAATATAGGCACAGATGCTAAGAGTCAAATTTGAGGGAGTTGTTAGTACCAAATGACGCTTTTGAATTCACAGGGATTGAGTGTGCAGGATACAGGAACAGTGATGGGATTGTTTGGCTTCTTTTGGATTTTTTAAAAAAAATTTTTTTTGTGGCTATTTTGTTTATAACCATCCAAGGCAACTTGAATTCTGTAAGCAGAAGAGGTAGAAAATAAGTTGGGATTTCCTCCTCAAAAAAAATGGAGATCTGTTTCATGACACTCAGCTGTTTCAGTGGAATCACACACACACTTTCTTTGAAGAGGGAGATTGTAGAAAGAGATTTTTTTGTTTGTTTTGCCTTAGAAAACTGTAGGAGGATCATTTGAGTGGGACTATTTTCTGAGGTCTTCTGTCATAAAAGATTTTATATATCAGCTATTTTCTCTTTCCCTTCTAAATGTTTTCCATATTTCCAGTAACACACAGAGTAGCATGTGCAGTATATTTATGCAATTGGACTGTCCCCCATTCTTTGATGCATATTTCTCTGCAGACGACAGTCAGACACTTCTTCTGTTAGTACCAAATATTTAATAGTCATAAACTGCTGCGATAGCTTCTAGCAGCAGATTCTATTTAAGAGGAAATTATGAATAATTTTCTCAGTGTTTGTGCTTATTCTGAATAGCTGGATAACATGGGAGGAGCCAAAAGCAGCTTATTTTTGCTTTCCCTAGTGCTTACATTTCCTGGATAATGTTACTCATCTGTTTTTGTTTCCTGTGGCCCATTAGTATCCAATCCATCATGTGCACAGGAGTAACAAAGCTTTAAACTTAGAGTGGGAGGAATAAGACTGTGGTATTTGCCTTACATTCATTTTAAAATTAAACTCTTCAACTTCCGTGATTCTGATTTCTGTGTTGATGGACTGTTATGGTAGAGCTCAAATGAGGTCTGTCACGAACCAGTTCTGACTTTATTCTTTGTCCTTCAAATCAAATTCCGTTTTGTTGAAGACCCCAGGGCTGGGTCTTGTCTGGAAGTGAATAAGCCAAACACAGCAAGTGTGAGTGGTTTCCACAGGCGTGCTTGGAAAGAGATGCACCCAAATTACTCATGATGGGAGTCTAGGAATCTAATCCTAGAGGAGAATTTAGGGATTTAGAGGTTGAGAGCATCTCTATGAACTCTTGGACCTGCTTTTCTACTGAAAACAGTGATTGAGATGTGTTGCTTTAGCCCCTTTTCCTGTCTTTGAATTGTGCCTCAGCTTCAGCTAGGAAAAAAAGGAGTTTGAGCTCCCAAATTTTGACCAGTGATGAAGTTTAATGTCTTCTAAGAAGTTATGCTTGGCAAGAAATGCAGTATTTTAAGGAATCATTTCATTGTTCCTGGTGTGCAGTGTGTGTGCTGCTTGATTTATACCAAGGAGACTCCTGGAATGTGTATCTTAGTGACTTCTGTCTTTCATTTCAATTAACTTTGAAGAAATAAAAAGAGAGATGAAAGCAAGTTATTTGAATAACATTTAAGATGTTTTATTTATTCTAGAAAGACTCAAATTCTTTCCAAGAATCCACTTTCTTCCATTTTCAGAATGGAGCCTCTTTCACTTCAAATTATTTGTGTTGTGATAGCATCCAGAGACTCTGGTCAGGATGACTCCAGAGGGCTTGGGGAAACAAACTGGGTGAAATGAAAAGGAAAAGTAAATGAAAAGAGTTCAGAGCATGTGGGGAACACTGGGTGTGCAAAATTGGCTTGTGGCACTGAACGCAGGAACAGATCAAAGCAGAGCTGGAGCCTGGATGGGAAGGACCAAGTTCAAAGTAATGTGTCTGATTTATTCAGTTTAGGTAGAGAGGAAGGCTTAGAGGGATGGCCTAACGTCTAGCTAAATGTTAGCCTATGCACAGGGATTTCCATGGCTTTTGCTTTTCTTTTGTGCAAAGTTTTGTTATGGAACAACTTAACGGCAATAATTTTGGTTAGTTACTAATTCCTTGGAGGAAGTGGCTCTAAGTCAATGGCGTATCAGATGTTGCCACATATTACTATGTTTTGGTGTTTAGCCACAAATAACTCATGAAAATATTTTTCTATTATAATACACCATAATTTACTTCTAGCAGGCATGTAATTCCTGAGAGAAAGAGTGGCATTCAACCTATACATTCTTTGGTCCACTCTGTATTGAATCCAACACAATGGGTGCAACCGAATGATTTAATGTCATCCTGAAAGAATTTACACAGGCTGCTGAAAAAGAAAACAGGCCATGGAAATAAACTGTAACAAAGTGTGTTCTTAAATATAGGGCTACAACACACACAGAGGTTGCATAATGCTGTCCCCTGCTGAACTTTTTCAACATCTTGGAGCTTTACCCTCCTGTGGGTTAAGAAAAAAAGGCATCCTGGAGAGTGAATTCCACTAACCAGTGAATTCTGTGAAATGCTTCTTTCATGTTGGACAGGTGGAAGTTAAGGATTCTAAGACAGTTCAGGAGAAATATGAGATTCATAACAAGCATGAAGATATTCTGTTTATTGACATACTGGTTTAAGTAAGAGTGAGAAATCCAAGAAATCTGCTAAAATCTCCCTAAGTAGGTGTAGGAAACTTGGGAAGGTTTCAAGTCTGCTATGTATCAAAATAAATAGTTTGCTAGTTCACTGCATGTTTGCAGGCTGGGGCAAGAAGTAGTCATGGAGCTCATCAATAACTTTTATATAGGCTAACCTGCAGTAGTTTATGCCCAGCCTAAGCTGGCAGTGCTACAACTATAACTGTTCCTGTGGCAAAACCCTGAGGTGACACTACCACTAGGTGCTGGCTTGTGTTACAGCAAAATCAACATAAATTCAGTGTTTGTCTTGATAGGCTCCATTATCTCCTGGACCACATAAAGGGTTGATGCTTGTTTCATTAGGGTAGAGAAATGGCTTAGACAGTCACCCCCAGCTCACATCACTTTTAGCAAACTGACTCTTTGGGTTTGGGGGTTTTTTTTGGACGTCTTGGGTATTTTAAAATTGTCATATTTCAGTTAGGAGAGGCTATTTGCCTTTTATTTACTGGAGAAACCACATGATTCTTTGCATTAAGATGTTCATTAATTCTACTCTGTTTTAACTATGTCAGAAACCTAATAAACAGGGTTCAGAAAATTTCCATGCCAGATATTTCAGTGTACTTTAGACAATTAATTTTATTCTACTTCTAGCTTTATTATTTAAACTTATACTTGACTGCTTTCCTGAACACAGGCCTAAATAAATAATTTTTGTTTTGAGAACAATGGAAGTAACTTCAACCAGTACTTGAAGGATATCACTGAGCAAGTGTAATGCTTGCTATATGGCTTCCTATGCTGCTCTTGAAATAGTACCTATAGCAACTGTAAATCAGATTTTTTTTTGGTACAATTGTCCTGAATGCTGCAATAGGATGTGCCAGTTAGGGAGTTTCCAGCCCCTGAATCCCACTGAACTCAGTGGGGCTTTGTGTGAGCTTGAGGATCTGTGCTGGACTGAATTTCATTGTTAGGTTGTCTGTGGTGTTGGAAATGCAGTGACACAATAGAGTTCAGAAAATGTGAGTCCTCTTGCAGCATCTCCTGCCCAAGGAATGATGTCTTTATGACTGCAAGGGTTTAAGCAGCTTGCTGTTTACTAATCTTCTAGTGTTTTAAGGTAGTTTAAAGCAGACTAAAGAGACAGAATGCAAACAGATGTTTTCTTTAAACCAGAGCACTGGTACAGGCTGACACCTTTTACCTTAAAGTGCCCATTCTTGCAGGTATTGGTATCAATAAAATATGTACTGGTAAGAAGCCAATTCATGTACCAGAAATGGCTACATGTGTTACATAATTAGAATACCTGCCCTGACTTCTGAAACCTATTGCTGCTGGGCCTGCTTTTAATCTAGCATCTTCTTTTTAGCTTATGAGATGAAATGTAGCTGGGGAGCATTATGAGAACCAGATGGAGACCCTGGCTGGAGGGCTGGCAGGGATGGAGACTACCTTGGACTGCTCGGAGCTGAGTGTGCTCTGTACCTTCAAATGATACCTTAATCCATGATAAAGACAGACAACTCATTTTTCCAAAATCAAAACCATATTCATCAATGGTAGCCTCTTTCCAGCACAGCACAGGCTACTGCTCAGAGAGATGCTGTCTGGAACAGCTTGATACATCAGAGCTAGATGGCTACACATGGATAAGATAAAATCATTCAGCTACCTAATAAATAAATTTGAAAGATGTTCTAATATGATACAAATTCAAGTACTAACTTTATTTATTATCCCAGAGGGATGTTTGCTCCACCTTTATGTCACTGAAACCTGATTTATAGTACAAATTTTTAGGTTTGATTTTTTATAAAGAAAAACTCTTTAAATTATAGCTAGTTGACCTATCTCTCTCTGCCCAGCTAGCTGTACACTGCTTAAATTAATAAAACTTTTTCAAAAATGTAGTTGAATGCATGGGTTTCTAAGTCAACAAGGATTCAGCTTTGGTAACTAAATGTTATTCCTACATGGTAAAATACCAGTGGAAGTAAAGTCAATAAACTCTAAAGGTAAACATATTGAAGAATTCTTATGCATCACGATTTTCCTCTTGCCATTGAGGGAAAAGATTGTATTTTATACAGAAACTGAGATGTTTCCCTTTCTGTAGTCCTCTGTGGGTTTAACTAAAGCAGCAACTAAAAGAAACAAGAGTTTCATAAAGAAAGCCTTGTTGATAATTATGGAAAGGTTGTGAGACTACGTTCATAGCCTTTATTTTTCTTTTTCAGAACTTTATTATGAATATTTAAGTTTCAAATGACTCTTGATACTTTGCATGTGTGAGACAGATTTTAGGTAAGTAAACATAACTTATTATTGTGGGACAAAACTTCAAATATATATTTTAAAGGGTGTGTTCTTTGTTTAAACATATATGACTCTCATAAATCTATAAACTAACTATTCTAAACCAGATTATCAGATTGTAAATAGGATAGGATGGAGCTAGAGGGAGGAATAAATACTGTTTCTAGTTAACTGTTCTAGTTCCAGCAAATCACCCTTACATTTAGCAGTATTGGTTGCTCAAAGTTTTCATCACGGTTGGAGTTAGAAAAATTAACCATAAAAACATAAAACCATTGCGGGTTTTTGCCAAATCACAGGCTATATTTATATTTGCAGAAAAGTAAGAATCTTCGACAACTGTTGAAGTATGTGTTGTGGTTTTTTAACATCTGCTTATTTGATCGGGAGTAGAAATTAGTTGAGGAGAATGTGAGAATTGTTTTACTAAGTTCTGCCTTTGAAAAGATAAAATATCTTTTTGGCTAGAATCTTATCTGTTGCTTTTGAACTCCAATGCTGTCTTTTTTATAATGAAGCCCTGCAAATGTGAACAATTTGGTGGTAATATTTACCTTCAAATGTAAGGCATTTGGAAGAATTTTATACTATGCAACCTCCTTTCTTTCCAGGTAATGTTCTCCTTGGTAAAAAATTATGCTAAACCCACAGTGTCCTGAACACCAGGAATACAACTGCAAGCCTGTACTCTGTGTTATATACCATAGTGTTCAAACCATTGTGTATGTCAGTGAATTATTTTCACAAATCATTGATTCAAAAAGCTCCAGAGCAGCATGTTTTGAAACTTCGAAGGCTTAACAAAAGACCCTCAATCCACCAGAAGAGTGTAATCCTGTGGGCACAATTTGCAGTGCTGCTGCTTATTGTTGAATGTCTAGATATAAACTCAATAGGTTTCTCTTTGCTGTAATCTATCGCCTCTGCTTTTTTTTTTTTTTTTTTTTTTTTTTTTTTTTTTTTTTTTTTTTTTTTTTTTTTTTTTTTTTTTTTTTCTGGAACTGGTAGATTTTTTTTCTTATTTAAAAGTTTAAAATTTCAGATAGCCAGGCATTAAGCTGTATTTCCTCTGTTTTGAAGTGGTTGTATCTTCATTTGCATATGAGACCATGAATTTCTCTGATTTATTGTTTTAGTCATGGAAGGAGAAAAACATTCAAAATCTGTTGTAAGTTATGGCAACTAAAATTACTGATTTGTTACATGCTGGAAATGCAAGAACCCATATTCTGGCTGGTTCAGATTTATTCTCTCTGAAGGTGTTACGCTGTTCCTTATTGATGCTTTATTTGGGATTCCAGCCATTTAAAAATGTTGTCCCACTGTTATATACAATGCCTTTATTTTATTGCACATACTTTGTTACTTAATGCCACCCAGAGTTTTCAAGGTGGCTTAGAGTATAATAAAAAGGCAGTGTCAGCTATTAACATCTACAACTTAAACCAGGCCTGATACAGTAAAGGGTAAACCTTGATCCCGAGATACCTGAGTGCCAGCAGCTAGACTTGTCGTTACAAGGCAAGACAAATCATATGGGCTGATGCAGCTTTGGTTTAGTCTGACTCCTCAGTACACCTTGAGCAGCAGGTGGCCTTCTGGCAATGCTGCACCAAGGAAGATGATGGCAAAGCATCTCTGGAAGCGGCTCAGACCCAAACCAGGTGATGGACAGGAAGGAGGGGGGGATGATACCCTGTGATGGAAGATCTACCAGTGAGGAGAGAGACAGTCTTGAGCACTAGTTATGCTTAAACGTGAGGCATTGTAGAAAGGGGAGCTGTGAATAGCATCAGTTGTGGAGGCTCACAGGGAGAGAGATAAAACCAGTCTAACTTTTTATTTGCAGTGGCACTGCCTATGCCTTGAATTCAGGGATGTTTTGTGTGGCTTAAGACAATGCTGAAAGCAGGAGATGGTGAGAATGTGGGTGAGGTAACAGTCTGCTCTGAGTCTGAGTCACAATTCTCTGCCTGTCATTTGCTTCATATGTTTCAGCATGAAGAGCCCAGCTAGTGTGAATTATTCTGCAAAAAAAAAAGAAAGCTAAGCTTTTCACCATCTAATCAATATTTCCTGAAGAAGTGCCAATATCTACTGAGCAGAAGTATGGTCTTTCTGCCATAAATCATGTCATTTCTGACCCTGCTCAGATGTCCCCTCTCCTGATGAGTGACATTCAGAACTGGAATATTGGCATTTAGGACAAGGACAATATGTGCTACAAAGCACATACGTGGGTGCTCTGCAGATAATAATCTCCAAGTTACATGTGATGATAGTTTTTAGGAAAATCAGAATGCGTCAGTACATATGCCAGATTCCTGGATTTTGACCAAGAGGGTATTATAATTAATAAACATCAGTATTGTTGCCATCCACTGGAGCTAACTACCATCTTGGGTGCAGATTAGTTTGTGTACTTGTGTTGCACACAGAAGTATACAATGTCTAGATTTCTCTTGAAAAATCTTGGTGTTTTGGTAACTAACGAGATGAATAAACATATAAACTTTCATGAGCTGGCAGAACAGCATCTAGTTCTCATTACCCTCTTTGTTTCTCTCCACCCTTTGGCTCTCAACGTAATTGAAGACAACTGCTCTGGCCACTCAGCTCACCATCTGCAAGATGAAGTTATACAGCTCAGAATTAAGATTTCCAGACATGGCACCAAGTTGCCAGCACATTTCTTACCCCTGGTATGTTTTGGGCCTCTACTTTGGCCTCAGAGCTGTCTATCTGTTTTTGAGACTGCTGCTGATGCTCTTTTAGCTGTGGTAGATAAACTGGATTTCTGTGTTGCTCTCTGCAGTGCTATGCAAAGGGAAAAGAATGTGTAGTGCTCTGAGAGACAATTACATGGACTTAACAGTAAAGCTCATTTTACTTGCAAACATATCCACAGCAATCTGGTTATTTGAGAACGTATGCCCAGCTTTTTTTCTGTGACATAGATGTGAGGTGAGGACTACTCTCTCCCATCATGCCTTTGTTCAGAGTACCTGTGTTTTTCTGTAATAGTACCAGTGGATTTTCTATTTTATTCTAAATAGAATGGTATTACTAGAATATTGTTAACATTTGCATAAAGAAGGTTAACTCTTTGAAGTGGCTTCATGCCATTAAGTAGGAATGTAACCACTGCAGTTTAGCAGTTTGTCCATGGAGAGGAAAAATAATAGCTCAAAACCTTGGCACCAGTTTAACATTAGAGCTAAATTACTGTAGCAGATTGAAATGACAAGACTCACATTTTTAAACACGCATGTAAACAAGGCATGTGCTCAGATTGGCATGGGACAGGAATCCTAATTTGCACATATGCCTTGGGACTTGTGCACACACACAAAAACAATTAAAAAATGATCTGGCAAACAATATATAATACAAGACTGAGGGTATGAGTTTAATAGTCTTACACCAATGCTGTGTGAGAAGATCTAGACAGACTTTAAATGGTCAATGTTTTCTTTAACAGGTACTGCCAGGACAACTGAGGACAGCTTATCACAAATAACCCAGGAAACCAGTTATGGCATGTGTATATAGACTCTGCAAAGTCTAGAGTATTTATATGTGAATATACTCTAGAGCAGAGGCCTTTTAGTTGTCTTTTGTAGTTTTCTAGGTGTAATGCAAGAGATTGGACAGCCTGCATTTAGCGGCAGGTCCTCTCTTGTCTCAGCACAGGGTGTCATTTTGTCCTCGACTGCAGCAGCACAGTCCAACTAAATTTGTCCAAATGCAATTTGAAATGTTTCTTGTTCTCCATTTCAGTTGATATGCCCAGTAGTATTGCTTTATGAACAGCTCTTCAGGACCTGTTAGGTACCAGCCAGCCCCATTGTACTTTCCTGCTTGCTCTATGGGAAAAGCTGGGTAGTCCCTGTGAGATTGAGGGTAGTTGGACTGAGGGAGACTGCAAGCAGCTGAGGACACGGTATCCTGCCACACACCAGGGAGTTTTCTTTGTAGCTAGTAAATTCAGGCTTTGTNAATGAGGTCTCCCCTCAGTCTCCTCTTCTCCAGGATAAACAACCTTCTACAAGAAGTAGAAAAATAAAATTCATTTCGCCTCTGTATTTCTGAATTTTTATGAATCAACTGCTTTGTACATCTCATACTTCTTCCTGTAACCCTGGCCGAACACCTTCACCTGAATTCACAGTACAGGAGGATTATTTTCTTTTGCTAGCCATGAAAAATTCACCTGTTTTAGTTGTGGAGCTCTGGCTGTCCTGGAGCACGGGGTGTGCAGTGGGGCACAGTGACATGTAAGGCTATGTGATCAAAGGGATAGACTGAGCCTGGCACTGGTGCCATGCAGAAGACCCACCTCTGCCTCCACAGCCAAACTCAGCTGTGGTGGGTGCAAGGTCAGTGGTGAGGCTGGCAGTACTGCAGCCTCAGGTACGTATTACTTTGGTGTCTTATAGCTTGTTTCAGAATTGCGATGTCTTGTTACTGCTTTGGTTTCACATAATTGCTTCATATAGTTGAAAATTTGATAGCTGGCCAAGTTGAAAACTTTCTTTAAAGTGAAATCCATATATTTCTTGATGAAAAGGCTATGTTTTAATAGTTCACTAACATCAGGTTGTCTGACAATATTATGCTTTATTGTCATAGTAGGTGACTTTCAAATACGAGGGTACTGTGAAATAATCATATGAATGGTTTAGCAGAAAACTGTGAACAGAGGATTCGGGCTCCATCGATCCATGTGTAAGCACAGATGAAGTGACTGATGCTGATCCAGAGACCTTTCAGTTGAACAGATTCAAGAGCTGAAATCAGTCGCTGCTCAAACCCAGCTTAGTTATCATACATTTGCCTTTTTTTCTTCTATTTTGGGAAAAGCTAAAAAGAAAGTCTTTGCTGTTGGTTATACTCTCAGTGCACATGCATGTACTCACTTCCAGCGTAATCACTGGTGGTGTTACAACACCCCAAATAATCACTTTCTCAAAGCTGGTTTTAAAGATGATATTAAAAAAAAAAAAAACACCAAAACCACAAACCCAAGCCAGTCATGGGGGAGCTTTTCCAATAACATCTTGAACTTGTAATTCTGCAATGTTGTCTCTGAGCCATTAATGAAATCCATATTGCAGGGATGGGCTTGAAGTAATGGAGGAAGGAAAAAGCAGCTGTGTTTGCTATTCTACTTTGTGTTTTTTGCTAGGTTCTCCCTTATTTTTGTTTTGAGGTATATTTTCTGGAGTAAAGAACCTCCCTGGTCTACTACAGACAGCAGGTTGGGGGCATAGTACTGGCTCTCTGAAGGACATCAGCTGTGACACTGCAACCTGTTAAGCGAAGTACCGAGGTGCTCAGAAGGGTGGAGTAGGTTTTTCTGTGGGTTAAAGTTCTGGCACAAATGTTTGATAAACTACTGTGAGTGTATTACTCAAAAAAGTAAGACAACCAGCAAAATACTGCCAGTTAGGCTGATAATTCAAATGTTTGACATAGCTGATGACCTGGACAGGTTTGTCCTTTCTCAAAGTGACACACTGGAATAATATTAGCTACTACCTGTAGCATACTTGGGGCATCTCCTTCCAGACACATAATTGTTACTGTCACCTTTCATGCTGAAACGTGAGGCTGATGGCTACAAATTTTGCCTGTCTGCTTTTAAAGAGATCTGCAGGCAGTCAGCCTTGAATTCTGAGCAAGTAGTGATGGCTCAACCAGTCATGGACAGAAAAAGCGAAAAATTAAAACATGCATTGGAGTGCATGCATTAGCTAGATGTTTTTTCAACAAGCTGTCAGACCATAAATGTAAGAAAAGTAGAGCTACCGTGCTAAAAACAAAGAGTTTCCACTTAGATAACAACAGCCCAACTCATCTTTGATCAGATTCATGATGAAATCTGGACTTGTGATCAAAACCTGGACTTACTGCACTTTTTCCTTACTTTATGCAACCAGTGACTGCTCATAGTCCCTGTGGTGGAGCAGAGGGCTGGAACTCACATGGACAAAGAGAGCCCCAGACAAGCATGTAATCCCATTCAGTTCTCTATAGTATGCAGACAAATCTTTCCCCTAAGTAAGGAGTAACAGAACTGAAACAGAATTTATGACACTGGCTACATTTTAAAGGGATCAAAATAATATAGGCACATTGCTGCTTGACTTTGGCTCTCTAGTAACTAATTTCTCCTAACCTGAATCTGCACATTTGTAATGCAAAACATTCTACTTCACATTAAAGTAAAAGTGTTTATTTATGCTGTTTCATTTCCAATAAAAGCTATGCTTTACAGTGTATGATACAGAATGACAGCAGTGCACTGAATTGCAAGGTCATGCTATAGATCATACTCCCTCTGCCAAGCACCAAGTAAGGAATTTTGAATAAGTTATAGCAAGGGGCTGAGTGGTGAGCAGAGCCAGAAACAATACAGGTTAGAAAAATGTTTGGTTTATTTAGTGAAAGATGAGTTTGACTTATTAGAGAGGCTTTTCCTACAGTACTCATGTGGGGTACAGGTTCTGGAAAGAACGTTTGGGATGAAACTTCCTTTAGCTGATCTTCATCTGTCCTCAGAGCCTCACACACTTTCTCTAAACTGAGGAAAATTGTGTGTGTTTGAAGATCTAACTAGCAGTGCTCTGCACTGTTACGTTACCAGACTTGTCTTTTTCTGTGGTGTGTTTGAGGCTACTTGTCTGGTGAAATGTGGGGAAGTGTCATCCACTGCACTCATATTAAGTGTGGGCTACTGTGCAGCTGAAAATAGTGGGTCTAAATAGTAGGACTGCCTTATTTCAGAATTTTGTGAGAGTAATTTGTCCTCTAGAGGAAAAAATTACCCTAGAACAGAGAGGGTGATGAAGGTAACACTGCACAATGCAACCAGTGCATGGGTTTATGTATTTTCTGTGTACGGAAAACAATTTCAGCATAAGTTATCAGATATCTAGAAGGCCAAGAAATGACAAATAACTTCATATTTGGAAGAGTACAAGTTTTCAGTCCCTATTTCAGATGTGGGACAAAAGAAGCAGCACTAATGGTGAATTATTGGCACACCCACACAAAAGGTGATATCAAAGTAAAATTTCAGTGTTGAATTCAGTGTTGAATAGACTGTTCTCCAGATGCGGTTGGTGATCTGCACTCAAAGCTCTGAGGTGCCTATAATAAACTGGCATCCCAACAGAATCAAAGCTGAGCAACCACACTTGTGATATGCCTCAGCAGACACAGCTATACATTATTTTTGGAATATAACTTGGTGTGGTTGTACCACCTGAGGCAGGCACTCTTTGTACAGCATAGATATGGTGGAGCCATTTTAGAAATCTCCCATTTGACCTGGTCTCTAACAGCTTATTGGCTACAGAAGAAAGAAATTGGTGGTAGAATAAGGACCGTCTTTGATGCAGTCCAATTTATTTACGTATTTGTTAATTTAAATGCAGAAAAAACATAAGAAATTCTTCCAGGAATTGGCAACAGAAGACATCTCTGATTCCCTCTAACTCACTGACTTTGGCAGAACTATCTGTTCCCTCAGACTTTCTTTTTAGGGCTCTTGTAGCAAAGATTCTCTCTGGAGGTTTGGTTTCATAGAATCATAGAGTCACCAGCTTGGAAGAAACTCACTGGATCATCAACTCCAACCATTCCAACCAATCTCTAAACCATGCCCCTAAGTACCTCATCCACCTGCACCTTAAACACCTCCAGGGAAGGCAAGTCAACCACCTCCCTGGGCAGACTGCCATGCCCCTTAGTACCTCATCCACCCGCACCTTAAACACCTCCCTGGGCAGACTGTTCCATTGCCTAATGACCCTTTCAGAGAAGAACTTTTTCCTTATGTCGAGCCTGAACCTCCCCTGGCAGAGCTTGAGGCCATTCCCTCTTGTCCTGTCCCCTGTCACTTGGGACAAGAGGCCAGCTCCCTCCTCTCCACGAGCTCCCTTCAGGTAGTTGTAGAGAGCAATGAGGTCTCCCCTCAGTCTCCTCTTCTCCAGGCTAAACAATTCCATCTCTC
>WAAB01001685.1:33516-110217 GCA_013389865.1 Piaya cayana | reverse complement strand
TCCAGCAGATCGACACTTCCACCCAGCTTAGTGTCATCTGCAAACATACTAAGGGAGCAGTCAATGCCTTCATCCAAGTCATTGATGAAGACATTGAACAGGGCTGGACCCAACACTGAGCCCTGGGGAACCCCACTTGTCACTGGCCTCCAGCTGGAGTAAACTCATTTCCCACCACTCTCTGGGCCCAGCCATCCAACCAGTTTTCCACCCAGGAGAGTGTGTGCCTGTCCAATCCAGAGGCTGACAGTTTCCAAAGCAGAATGCTGTGAGAAGCTGTGTCAAAGGCTTTACTTAAGTCCAAGAATATACATCCACAGCCTTTCCCTCGACCAGTAGACTAGTCACTTTGTCATATAAGATCAGCTTAATTATATTAGGAAGAAGAACCATACAGAACAGTTATCTCTGGCCCCTCCTACCAGTCCTGAATTTGGTGCCTAGCAGCCTGGTACCTTAACCTGGGATACTCAACACAGGGTGAGATCACTCCTGCAATGCGCATCAAAGTTGCCTGCTTCTTAACTCCATTATTATGATATACTTTCAGGCAGATCTCCTCAGCTTCCCCTTAAAGCTATGAAACAGGCGGGTAATACTTGCCCTTGGAAGGACCAAGAAATACAGATAGATGAAGAAAGGTATGAACACCAGTTGTTGGCTGGAGAAGCTTCCAGGATCACTTTTCAGTAGGGCCTGTGTGGAAAACCTCTTCTTATTTCCAAGTCCTCCAGTCAGTCATGGTAAAATCACAGACTGGCTCCTTATGAGCCAATACCTCTTGTCATTTGCTGTCCAGGAATGTGGAAGCACATTCATTTTCTGATGGAAATGAGTTGAGCAATGATGTTTGCCAGCCTTCATTCTAAGACTCTCAACAAACTGCTTATGATACAGGAGAATGACAGCTTATCCTTCAATACTTCTCAGCCTAAGTCCATGAAGCCCTTATACCTGTACAAACCAGTATAAAATGTTATTTTGCTGGCATGGTGGTGTTTCATAGCAAAGCTACATGGATAGATGGTGCCTTTGCAAGCTGTAAGTTAAGTAAGAACCATATTAAGGTTACTTAAAAAACACTTATAGATCATAGAATCATAGAAGAGTTTGGGTTGGAAAGGACCTTGAAGATCATCCAGTTCCAACCCTCATGCCATGGTCAGGGACATCTCCCGCTTGATCAGGCTACTCAAGGCCCAGTCCAGCCTGGCCTTGAACACCTCCAGGGATGGGGCAGCCACAACTTCCCTTGGCAACCTGTTCCACTGTCTCACCACTCTCATGGTGGAGAAATTCCTCCTTACATCAAGCCTAAATCTGCCCCTCTCCAGTTTATACCCATTCCCCCTATCATCACAAGCCTTTATGAATAGTCCCTCTCCAGCTTTCCTGTAGCCCCTTTCAGGTACTGGAAGGTCGCTGTAAGATCACCGTGGAGCCTTCTGTTCTCCAGGGTGAACAACCCCAATTCTCTCAGCCTGTCCTCATATGAAAGGTGCTCCAGTCCTCTGATCTTCTTTGTAGCCCTCCTCTGGACCAGTTCTGACAGTTCCATATTCCTCTTATGTTGAGGATTCCAGAACTATGATCCTAGAAACAGATCCTAGAAACAGACTAACACCTTGCAGACCTGATCATGTAGAACAGGGACAGGTATCTGTACAACATCTGTTACCCAGTCTCCCCCATGGTATGTTCTAGTCCTTCCATGCTGAAGGTTAGTATTAAAGGCAGTAGCAAAGTTATTTCAATACCACAAAGAGATACGGCTTTGGTTTCAGCTTGCCACACATTTAATTCCCTCCTATCTGAACTAGCTACCCTGTTCTATCTCACTGTTGAGTTTTCTGCCTGGGCATGTTCACCTAATGCATGTAGACATTGTGGCTGATAGTTATTTTGTAAGAAAAAGCATTTCCAGCTCATCTGTCTCATCTTTACCTTTGCCAGTAGCAGCCACCAAAGCTCCCCCTCCTCTTCCACACAATGGTCCTCTCTTACAGTTTAGGTTTCCACATGCTTTGTAAGCAGAGGACATGTACTGAATTTTAGAAGCTCCATTTGGGAAGTGCAGACTTTCTCCTCTTCCCTCCTTCTCCACTGGCTGTAACTAGCAGCCTGTTTATAGCTCTGTCTGAGTTATAAGTGTCATGTGTGCTGCGTTAGCCCCTTCTGTACTGGGAGTGGGGTTTCCTGGCCAGCATTCAGGGCTGGCAATCACACAGACTGTGACTGCAAGAGCCAAGGAACAAAAATTAGAAAGCTACTTAACAAAGACATTGCATTTGTGCTGCTCAACCTGAGGAATGAACAATTACTTTCCTGACTGGCCTAAAAGGGGGCTGCTTTATTTCAGTTTCAGAAAAGCAATTCTAGTTTTCTGTCCAGTTGCAGGCA
Source organism: Piaya cayana (assembly GCA_013389865.1). Taxonomy (NCBI): domain Eukaryota; kingdom Metazoa; phylum Chordata; class Aves; order Cuculiformes; family Coccyzidae; genus Piaya; species Piaya cayana. The sequence goes on along the minus strand of WAAB01001685.1, from coordinate 107,817 downwards.
GAGCAATCCTTCATTAGTGATGCTGTGTGGAGACTTGTATCAGCCTTGGAGCAAACACAGCTCCTTCAGATTCTTGAGCATGTCCTGATTCATTGTCACTTTATTCTAACGTTCTCTGTGAGAATGAAATTGGTCTTGCTGTTGGCAAGACAGAGCAGGGGAAGACAAGATCCTTTGCTTGCACCCAGCATGATGGGCCAAGATGATCTAGGGAGGGTGGTCTTGTGCATTGGAAGGGAAGAGTTGTCACTCCTTTCTTCCACATTGACAGCCATGCATCTTCTGTTTGGCCTTCCATACAGTGCAAAACAAGCACATAGGAAGGAGGCACAAACCAAAATCTATGGAAGTCAAAGCAAGGAGGTCATTAATATTCCTCCTTTTCATAACATTTAGATCTGCCACTTTAAGGTGCGTACTACTTCTCCTCTTTTAAGCCTCTCTGCTGCTAATTGCAGCATCTCACATGAAGCAGGATATCTGGATGAAAGAGGCTTCAAACCCTCTCATGAACTACCAGTCCCTTTTTTTTTTCTGGGAACATCCTTCATGTCTGAACCCCTTGCAGCAGGGAGCATCTCTTACATGGCTAGTGCCCTGTAATGGGGTATTGTGTATGACCAAAGCTTAAGAGGCACTCCTGTAATACATGTCAGTGTAAAGGGGCCTGTGGTAACTGGCAAACAAGTTGGAGGAAGGAATAATCTCCCTGCAAGGGGTATCAGAAGGAATACAAACAGAACAGAAAGGACTGGAGGCTGAAGGGAAAAAGGCAAATGAATTCCTGCATTCAGAAAGAGCTGGAGCCCTTGCAATGAGCTCAGATTGCTTACAGGGCATTCCATGCAAACTATTTACAAAGGCTCAACATTTAAATTATGATGTTGTCAGCAACCATTAAAGTTTGCTGCACTGGTAGTATTTTATGCTTGTCAAAATTTGCCTCCTGCTCCAATGCTTGTGAAGGAATTTCAGAAATAAAAATAGAAGTTAGATTACTTTCTTATTTCGATTTTATCCCAAAGATGTCCTGAAAAGAACTTCAGTTTCATAACTATGCTTTCATTGATAAAGTCCCTGTAGCAATTAGGTCAGGCTATGTCATCCATAGACTTTATTTCCATGCTTTCTGACCTTTTGCATGGCAATGTGAGCTTTTTTGCTTGCAATTATTCCTAAGCATTTCCTAAATGCAGTCAGACACTGTAGAGAGTACCTGCATAGCAAAGAAAAAAAAATGAAACAAAAAAAAAGCTAGATAACTCTTCCAGCAGTTGCAGCATAGCCCATACAATTTCATACAGATGGAAGATAAGACTATGCATGGACTTAAAAAAAAAGGTAGTGTTTGCATTGGGATAAAAAAGGCGCATAATGCCCTCCTATACTCCCCTCCCTCCCCCCAAAAAAGAAGTTGTTAATTATTTGTGCTGAATATAATTATGGAATTAAGTCAAAAATGGAACTTTAATGTTGTTTTCTTCAAGCAGGATCATCTACTGGAGGATTGAATTGATATTTGAGCCTTACCGGGGGAACCTGAAGGGCTTACCTTGCAGCAATGTGTTTTTATTAGACCAACATAGTAGGGTCGCTCTTGTTTGAGTCTTAATTTTATCCCACTCAAAACTGTTTGGAGCAGGAAACTTCAGGCCTGATCTTTTGGCAATTTCCAAAAGGCAGAACTTGACTTGCCACCTGGGACTATTTCCAATCTATAGGGGAGCACAGTCACACTTAGAGCCACCCCGTGCAGGGAACACAATGTTTTTCATTACCAGCTCTCAGGTATCTGCCATCTTCTGTCTAACAAAAGCAAAGTTGTGTTTCAATTGTCTTGTCTTTTTGTAGGCCACAAAAGCAAGCCTTCATCTTAACTTGGGTTTCCCTGGGTAACAAACAAGACTGTCGGCAAATAAACATTTGTAATTATCCTCAGCCACCACTGGATGTCAGTGATTGCTGGACTTCAGTAGTAGTTTTGTTTAAAAAAAAAGAAGGGCAGTATTTTCAGACCTGCTTGGGCCACAGGCAGGATCAGAACCAGGCAGTGCAAGTGCAACCACGTGGATCGGCAGCCAAGCTGAGTGCCAAATGTGCTGATTTGTCTCAGGCTGCCTATTTGCCTTTGCACCCACATGTGCTTTTGTGCACTTCTTTGAAAAACATATTTTAAGGTGCAGAAGAGACCATTGAAAAAGACGTGCCCTTTTGGCCAATGAGCACATTAGAGTTTAGTGGTCTCTGTTTGATCTACTCAGCTTCAGGCTTATGAAGGCACTTCATGAGTTGTAAACTGGAAAAGTGGCATTGCAACCTATTGAGAAGGAAAACACTGTTCACTCCCAGTGACTCTCCAGAGCAAAGCGAGAGGAAGACATGACAGAGAGGAGGCGTGACAGAGCAGTAAAAAAATCTTAGATAGGCAGGATTTTTGCAGGCATAGACAAGCAAAGTTACGAGGCAGGTTGTATGCTGGGCTTGCAATCAGTGTTGATGAAAACAGACTAAGCAGATGGGTTCTTATAGGCGAGTTCATCATAGAACCAATGCTGGCAACTATACTTTTTTTATTAAGGCATGCTGGATGTGTCCCCTATAGATTGCTAGGTCTGTAACTGAGGGAAAAAAGATGTAAATGGAAATGCTTGAAGACTAATACATTAACATGATATAGCAGCCTTCACGTCTGGGAAAAACTGTGCAAGCAAGTTGGATGAGACAAGGGAGAAAAAGAAGGTTAACGTGTTCAACTTGTTCTGGTTCCATAGTTAAAACGTGAGGAATGTACACGAGCACATAGATGACAAAGTAAATAATGACATTGCACTGCAGAAAGCAGTTGCAGTCAACAGCTTCCCAGTAGCACAGGTAGTTCAGAAGAAGCTGTCAGATAGCTCAGGCACAAGAAACGGCATGGAACACTGCAGGCACTGCATCCTTTCTGCAGCATTTATTGGGAAGTTGCAGGCTGCTGGCACTGATTGGGACATTGCTGGGAGAAGGGCACACGAGCTCCTCACCCTTCCCTTGCAAGGAGCTGCTAGGGACAGAACGTGACACTCCTTCACTCAGAGCTTCTCCCTGTCTCCTGCTCCTATTTCTTCCTCCCTTTCTCCATCTCTCCTTCCCAGGCACCCATCCATATCTTTCACTTAAAAGAGTTGCTTTATTTCAGTAAAAGGAGCAGAGCAGCACTCCCAGTGGGGTGACAACACAGTGCTGCTAGGTAGCCCTGCATGCTCACAGGATACAGTATCTAATCCCCTTCAGTCAGTGTTGACAATGAAGTTGGATCCTCTAGTCCCCCTCTAGCAAAAGGTTCAAACCAGTGGGATAGGTAGGAGCACAGTGTGATAGTCACAGTGAAGCTGAATCTGCTCCCCTCTGTTCTCCTGTTATTGCAACGTATTTATGACTTTGACTGCAGCATATGCAACATCCGTGGGAGAGATGTCGTAGTGGAATCCTGCTGGCAGGCTCAAGGAGCCAAGTACCAGGGCAGAGCAGGGAATGACGTTATAGAGGTGACATTATAGAGGAAACCACTGGGTGTACATAATATGGGGTGAAATAAACCTTTCATAACTCACTGGAAAGACAGGAACAGAGGGTAAAAGTCCTTTGCTTGAAGTCTGTTGCTGAAAATAAGGGCTTCTTTCACTCTGTTGTTCACAGACTGTATTAAGACAGTCCTCCTCTACAGTCTGATTTTCCCAGCCCACAGGGGCCCACAACAGGTCTGTACTGGACTTCACCCACCCTCCCTTGACATCATGTATTTGATGCTGTCATTGGTAAGTGCTTTCATTAAATAAGAAACTGTTTGGATTATTTGCCACAATCATGTGTTTGAAATTGCTTATTTTAAAACTAAAACTGATCCCTTGTCCTAGCTGTCATCATCTTGCTTGTCAGTCAGATTTAGCCTGACCATCATGGGATGTTAATGAATGTTGGGCTTGACTTCAGCTCTTTCTCTGCAGAACTTTGTAGCCATGGGAAAACACTTTTGCACCCATGGCCAGCCCTCTCCCACACCAGGTACTGCAAAAACAGCAAAACCAGTGGGGACAAATAGATTGCCAGTCTGCCATGCACAATGAGTGACTGCTTTGCCTTAAAAAGATAGCTTAACAAATGAAGCAGTTTTCCTGCATGAAATTATGCTTTCTGCCTTATTTTTTTGTGAGCAGTATTTTATAATTTCACAGATATCCAGAGGCACATTTTAAAAGTCCCTTGGAAAAATGTCACACATACTTTATTTCAGATTCAGTAATTTCGTGTCACGCTACACAGAAACTTCAGTACTTTATAACAACTGTATTTCTCTGGATGCATTTAACTTTGCTATTAGTAGGCTAGGGAAAGAAGAGTGAAGAAAGTTGGCAGGCATGAGACTAATAGGAACACATGTCAGAAGTTCTTTTTGAGACTACCAGACAAAGTTTTTATATAAGCCCTAATCTTCAGGTTAAAAAAGTCAGCATGAAAAGATCTCTCTTCTCCTCTAACCTCTCCCCAAAATCCCATTGTGGTAATTACTGCCTTAACCTTAGAGTTAACCAGACTCTCTAACCGTAGAGTCAAAGAGCTCTGACAAAGGGCAGCAGATTAATTGGAGATCTATCTACAGTGTCTTATCCAACAGCTCATAAAATGTAAAATTTCCTTTGAAAGCTGCCCAGCTTTTGGGCAGTTTTAGGAGGCAGTATAACAAAAATGTCTGGGAGCACCTGTACTATTTCAGCAGTGATTGAGCGAGGTTTTGGGATAATCTGTTTGACTCACAAGAAACATGCTCTAAACCAAACCAGAGCCCCTAGGTTTATCCTAATTCTCCACATAAGCTGGTCTCAAAATGACACAACCACCTGGCATCTTCCAGCCTGGGTGGCAACACAGGTTTCCTGCTGCAGCTTGACACTTACAGTAGTGCCAGAGGAACCAGAGCAGCCAGACCTGCGGCATCCACATTGCAGCTGATTTATTATCCCCTAGACACACACACATGACTTCCATTGCTAACAATAGATGCTGCTTGCACAATGAGGGAAAATAGACCCCCAAACTGCTGCTAACATTTGTTTGCTTCCTGATAACTATATCCCATGTGCCCCTGTTGGTCTCCATCAAATCCTGCTTAAGCACTTTGCAGTCTTTCTGGGCTTGATTCTCCACTGCTTCTCACCTTGTGCAATCATTTGCACCTATGTAAAGTGAGTGCAAAGTGAGTTTACATCTACTTTGCATGGGTGTAAATGATTCCACATCCATGACAGCTAAGAGCCTATATTGAAGCTGCTCTGGCCAGAAATTTCATCTTAGTTGCAGCATAAAGAATCTATAGGAGGCAGGTGATACAATTTCTCAGTAGGGGACAATAATGAGTATGCCATGGAGAGAGAGTCCTTTTGTTTTAGTATAAACTTGCCTCATCTTATAGCACATAACCATAGTTCTCAGAGGTGCAATGGTAATGTGTAACTACGTATTTGGATTTTTTTAAGGTAACTCTGACACTTGGTGTTTCATTGCAGGGTGAACCTGGAAATAAAATATGGCTTAAAGAGTTTATTGAAAGAATTTCAATGGCTTGAAAGAATTTCTAGCTAACACAATTACTGCCAGCACACAGGTGCATGTCAACTCATTTTGGAAAAGGACTGATTCCTGCCTTGCCTCTGCTAGTGCTTCTGAAAACAGTTTTGACAGGTCTTTTTGATGAGAAAAAAGTGACTGGGAGTTCCATCAGCAACTAGTTGATTTTATAACATAGATTAATTGGTTTGAGGGAACGTGACATTGAGTTATGAAGGTAAAGGGAGTCTGTTAAAACAATGTTATAAATAAGTCTGCTGAATACTTACATGCAAAGTTCATGTATGTTAATTATACTCTCAAAAGATCTAAGAAAAATAATTACCTTTTTGGACCGAGTGGTCACAAGTCATAGTCCTGTAAGTAGGTTCTGCTAGGGAGAGGAATTGCTCACTAAATAATGTGATAAAGGCTAGCCTCTTCATTCACAGTGATCATCCAAAGTATTTTCTCCTCAGCACAGGAGGAAATGAACAGCAAGGGCTCAGCCTTCTCCTCATAGTTTCTTGTCTCTTCTGCAGGATACTTGACCAAGGTACTTTTTTTTCTTTTTCTTAACAATTCACCAAGCCTGTTGGGTCAAGATACTAAATTTCTTGCTCTTCTTTTGCATTCATTTCCTACTTCAGACATCCAAGTTTCACAAAATAAGACCTAGAGAAACTTGTCTTCCCATATATGTGTGTGTAGTGATGTCCATATTTTATATGAAGGCTATTGATGTTGAGTGCCACAAAAGGACTCATCTCATTTCCATTGAAAGGGAGAAGCTTTGTTCAGTCCATAAAGGCACCTTTGTTTCATTCTCATTAATGTCGTGGTCATCTAAAGAGTATATTCTAGACAAATGGTCTCTATTGTAATACTGTATTAGGTGACTATTGTTAAATAATAAATTATTATCTAATTGTGCATTGCCCTCTTGTCAGAGCATTTTCATTTTGCTGTTCCACAATGATTTTATTCCCATCCAAGCAGTAGTGAAGATGTATAAATTGAACTTTTACCCCAAGGTGCACTTCAGTATAATAAATCATCTCAGAGAAATGAAACTTTACTACAATCAGAGCACTTTCAATCAGAGTATCTTTTATGTTGCTGTAGCAATACTGTCTTAAAATTGTATGTCCAGTATCTATAAGCATCTGTTTCCTATATGAAAAACATTTTAAAATCCAGAAAAGCAAACAGTCAATGCTCACAAGAGCCTTTGTAACTCCACAAATGATAAATTGTGTTCTGGTGGCCATTGCAATGATTTTCTGTCACAGGCTCACCTGACCCAGCTGGTGTTGTGCAGTACCTGTAAGCTTAGTAGTGAATCTCTTGTTCAGGAAGAAAGTCCTTCCTGACCCTACACACCCTATAGGAGTGTCTGTTTCCAGACAGCTCCACTGCCCATTCCATCTGCAGAAATTCTTCCTTCTCTCCCCTTCCACCCAAAGCAAACTACCTTTTCTGTTAGGGAATACTCTTTCTTTGTAGTTTTATTACAGCGTGACAGACTCAAACTTGTCTCAGACAGTCTGTAAACCCAACAGGTAGAGGCTGTGGGTTTTGACGTGTGCAGCAGAACTGCCCTGCTGAGGAACCACAGAGGACATGGTTCCCTCTGGTCATGTAACCACTCCTAGATAAGGTGTGACAACCACAGTGTATGTGGAGATGTTTAAAAACAGTTTAGCTGCGTCTCTGTCAGGCTGTGATTGACATATAACTCCTTACCCAATGACAGGTATAAGCAGCTGTATTCAGTGGCCACCGAGGGCTTCATCTTGCCACCATGAAGCAGATCTTTCTGCCGAGATCTACAGCTGATTGTCAGATCCAGAGTGGAAAAATTGACTGCAGCTGGCCTTGCAGCCTTCAACAGGACAGGGTGCTGCCTTCCTTCCTCTGAACAATCAGTGAAGCCAACCTGATATGAGAGCTCAGACTTGCCTTCTCGAAATTCCCAGCTGCTCAGAATATCTCCTGCACTTTGCTTCAGTTAAGCAGTGAAGTGGCTGCTCTGTGGCCACTTTCCTATATTTTGGTCTTGTGCTTCTTTGGCAATGAAAGGGAGGGCTAGTCCAGAACAGCAAAGGTTTGTGAGCCATCCTCAGCACCAAATACCAAACTCCCTGCCATTATCTCCACTCTTCATTCCCTGCTAGTTTTCTTCTGTATATTTGTTGCATCTGTTTACTTCATTATGCTTTCTGACACTCATTCCCCTTCCACTCCTTTTATTTGCTTCTCATCAGAAATATCTAGCACACAAGGGGGAACAGGTTCCTACTTCCAATATACCAGTGCTTGAACAGCTAATATCCCTTTGAGATCCTAGGTCTCAGAACAGATTTCAGCCTCTTGGAAGTGATTTCCTTGGCTGGAAAACTCCCAGCATGTCACTTATAACAGTGCCATTCACCTTTCTCTGCAAACCAGTTGTCTACAAAGAATTTTGCTCACCTGTGCCACATATTTAGAAAGCAATTTTATAGGCAGGGTCTGTAAGACGTGCTTTCCTGGCATTTACTCAACTACTAGGCATAATGAAATAAAAACTGTTTATTAGCTCATCCACTATCTCAGCTATCCAGAAATCTAGCTCAAATTCCAGATGTCCAATTTGCAAACCCAACTTTCCCAACTGTTGAATGAATGCACATTTCCCAATCGCTGTCTCCATTTGAGACCAATTAGTTGGTTCACTTTTGGACAATCTATTCCTTGCTGGTTTTAGCATGTCTGCTCTATTAATGGTTTTCCTTGAGGCAATGTCCACTTTTTCTATGCATTTCACAGGTAACAGCAGATGATTTGTAGACAGTCTCCTCCTCCTTCCAGTGTTCAACTGTGAGGTTCTAAACAAAAATGTGAGGGTCTCAACTGTGTGCCTCTGGGCTTCACTGGCATAATGTGTTGTCCTTGCAAATCTCAGACTGGGAAAGAGGCTTTTTACTAGGCTCTTATGATGTTTTGTTCTGGCCCACTCTCCTATTATAACAAGTTGACGTTTTATAGAGAACTTTTTCACTATACCAGCACTTAACTCAGTTACTTTCTTTATTTTTTATGTTATTGCCAGCTTCTCTTGTTTTACAAACCAAATCTATCACTTTCTGTAATTGTTCAAAAATGCCACAGACCAGACTAGACTCACCTTTTCCATTTGACACATCTGTGCTTATGGAGCTCATGGTAATTAATGTCTATCTTTCTTGCTAGCAGCTGCTTCCTTTCCTGGTTGGCTGCTGCAGAGAAAAACTCAAACGGTGGGGCAAATTCCCCAAGCCCTTTGGGTGTCTGATTTCCTTCTGCTAATCTGGCCCTGCAAGCTGAGGTCCAGCTAAATGTGTCTAAGTTGTTCCACTGCCCATTTATCCTGGGAGCCCTTGTTTGCACTGCATTATGCCAAGAACAGGTCTTGCCTGGTCCTTAGCCAGGCCAGAGGATTCAGCTTTCCCCTTGCTGCTTATACTCTGATCTGGCTCTTTCTACCTGATGGCAGCCTGCACGCCACATAACAGCTCCTGAAAACTTGGAGCACTCTGTGGTCTGTCGTGGGCTTCTCTGTAGCATGGACAGAGCTGGCGTGCATGGGCTGGCTGCTGGAAAACTCTCCTATTCCTCTTCCTAACCACTCACTTCGGTGAGACGCTGAGCAGAGCCAAAAAGCCTGTCAGGGAGTTTTCCCTCAAAGAAATCAAGTTTTGCATTATTTGAACTGGACAATCTCTCCTGTCCTTTATTGGCCTCCAAGGGTTACAAATGGGGTAGAAAATAGTTTTACTGAGGTCATTTGGCTAACCCACTTGTGCAACCAGGTGGCTGAATGGGGTCTGCTCTGACCTCTGCCCCTTTCATTGCTTCCTCAACACAGTTTCTGAGATCTTTCATTCCTTGCTGCCACTCATGTCTACCAGCAGGTTTTGGATTGTCAAGATACCTTTGGCTCTTCCTGGCTCCATGGAAATCCTCCTTGATCAGAGCAAACAGGTCTCTACTTCCAGGTATGGGGCTTTCCAGTCTGTCTAGACACTGTAGCTGCTGGTCCAAAAGCATTTTTGTCTCCGCATACACGTCAACTCTCCACCATTATCAAGAGACTTCTAGATTCTACTTTGTTCTTTATTTGACACTTTATTCAAGGCTGTAGTTCAAGGAATTCCTTTTTGCTGGGGGGGCCTGAATGAGGTCAAATGTGCTGAGGGTTGTCCCAGTCCTTTCCCAGCACCATACTGGCAACACAGGTAACATTGACAGCCACATGGCTGATGTGGGACAGCTCTGTCCTCCCCCCAGTCAAAACTGCAGAGTCAAGAGGAGTTGAGAAAGGAAGAGAATAGGAGCACCAGGCAGTGGAAGAGGCAAGAGCATCACATGGTGAGATACAGGAGGGATGGAGGTAGAACAAGGATTTTGGTTGCCCATAAGCTCTGCAGGATGCAGCTGCAGATCAGATGTAGCTTGTGAGCCTTATATTTCCGATTTGGCCATCAGATTTCTTTTCCAACATGGTTAATTTTGGCGATATCTCCATTACTCTGTCTCTCTTAGGCCTGCAGACATACAGCTCCTCAATCTCTGCTCCTGGAAATTTGCTCTTGCTTCTGACAGATGCAGTACTACTTCACATTCCAGGTCACTCACCAAAATTCAGAGTTCTGCTTGGTTGTGTTGATTAGGGGATGAAGATGATGAGGCTTTGAGCAAACTGATTCAGTGGAAGGTGTCCCTGCCCATGGTAGAGGGGTTAGAACTGGATGGTTGTCAATGACCTGGTGACCCAAATCATTCTATGATTCTATGATTCTTTAATATGGTCCTTTGTTTACAAAGAATATACAATGTGTCCATCTCCAAACACAGGAGGTATTAGCTGTTTTTTCATGCTACAGTTGTCTCTGAATCAGTTCAGCCAAAATCTCTCTTTCTTTCTTTCTCTCTTTCTCTCTCTCATTCTGTTCATGGAACAACAATCCTAATGTTTGTTTGGGCTGTGTCCTTAACTTCTCTGATCTAATCTGCCTTCTTTTCATAAACACACAAAACCAATAACCATTGAGATACGAGACACCTGTGTGTAGAGGTAATTTATTTCTATTATGTATGCAGGAATGCATGTCTCTGTGTGGAAGTGGCTTTATTTTTTTCCAGTTCCACAAAGAATCTTGAAGACTTCCATTTCTTGTATTTATCCCAAAGTGACCATAGACACAATAGTCCCCCTGACTCCCCTGAGGACAATCTCAGTGGTCACCTGGATGTGCAATTGGCATCTCACTTTAAAGAAAAGGAATGGTCATGTTTTTGCAGGTTATCATCAGGCATATAGCCTCAGTGTAACTGAATTACTTTACCATTAATTATAAGGTTACCGGCTTACTATGAAGCCAGGTATCTTCACGGCGGCCTTAGTCTAGCTCAGTTAGATTGATGTCTGCAGACAAACTGCTGTTCTAGCTGAGGACTATCTTGGGACTGTTAACAGAAAGTCAGCAATGAGTAGGTCTGGGGGAAGGAGTACAGTCCTCTGTTCATATGAGACAGATTAGCACATCGCCATCAGAAAAGCAGCTCAGTGGCTTTTTGTGCCTGCTGTGGGCAGCAAATGGATTCTTCAACCTCAAGAACAGTCTATCAGGGAACTTCTGCCAACGCTAAATTCAATCATTAGGGAAAAAGCACTCACTGGGGACCTGTTCAAGTGTGATGCAAAGCAGCATGGGTGGGGAAGAGTGGTAGAGAACCAAAGGGTGGCTGGACTGAAGCTCTTCTTTTGTAATTCAAATGGAATGAGCTCAAATCCTTTGAAGGTTTTCCATTTGAAAACATTTCTGCTAACTTTTTTCCTCACATCAGTTTGCTTTCCATGGGGAGGAAATTGATATTGTGACCCAAAATATTTCTATTCCAAAAAATGGCCAACTTACAGTGGAAACAAAACAGTTCAGCCACATAAAGAAGTGACAGTTATAAAAGCGATGTGAGGGACTTACACAGGTCTCCACCTGCAGCCGATAATTAAGAAACAGTGGCTGAAGCCAGATCTTTCCTTTTCCTCAAAAAGGATGGCTTCCTGTCCATGGCACAGTTAGATTTGGAGCTTGGTTCTGTGGTTATTCAGCGGATGGTCAGCAATAGGGGGAGAATGGCAAGCTAAGCACCCTTTCCCAACAATTATTTGTCTTTCCTGGAGGCAGCTCACAATTGCAGAATTAAGCCCTAAATCTGTCTTTCCTGTAGGGTTGCAGGTAGGTAAGAGATTAAAGCAGCAACAGTCTTGAGAAAAGGTTAGGTATACAGGCAACTAAACTGGCCCAGTCCACACCAGTGCTGTTGTGTTAGGTCTCCTACTTCCATATGGAAGGGCAAAGATGGAGCAGCTTCCCCTTGTCCACACAGCAAATCTCCATGGCCCTCTGGGACTCAGTTCCTCCATCAAATCCACACTGTCCAGAGCATCCATAGGCTGTCATGTACTGCAAGATCTTTCAGCATCTACAGGCACTGGCAATGGTAGTTTCCCACTGTTTTCACCCTTCCCTGCCCTTCTTTGTCCCACCTATCCCACTGCATCCATACCCAGGAATTCCTCAGGATCAGACAAGGTGGAAAATAAGATGAAATCTCCACTGAAGACTGGAGAAACACCAGTGGTGTGGTGCCAGTCACACAGCTTGTCTCATTGCCATGGGTTGCAAAATAAACCATCTCAGGTGGATCTGGAACTTGACAACCTGGGCTACAGGCCTCTTTTGGGATTTATGTTTGTGATCTCATTTTTGTAATGATTGACGTATGTTCTGTATTTGTTTATAGACCATGGTAGTGCTCAACATTTAATGATGCACATATAGAGACCCAGGTGTTGGCTTCTTCCAGAGAAGAGAGTCTGTGTGGCCCTCCACTTTTCACTCACTGTACTTCTGTAGGCGCATGCTGGTATGTCATATTTGTTCCTCAAATGCCTTTAATATCTAAGTCAGAAGAGGTCTATATCTCTTTCCCCTTTCTCTCTCTATGTAATGTACCATAAACTCTAGCCTAAAAGAAGTCTGAATATGGAGTATGATGCATCTTAACTCATTTCTCAACCAGGGTGACCTGATATTGCTGAGACAAAAAAACTTTCTAGCTCTGAACATATCAAAACCTTGAGGAAGGTGTGCTAGTCCCAGGAGGAAGACTGGCTGCTTCTTCATAACCAACTCTGGGTGTAAATATCCTTTGCTTCTGCAGCCAGCAGTCCTCAGAGGGCTGCTTCTCCTTGCTGGTGTGAGCTGGGCAGTGCTGATGATCCACTGTTGCAGGGCACTAGGCATGTTCTGTCCCGGGGACAGAAGAGAACCAGGCAGAGCAGCCATTGTGGGGCTGTGATTACACTGATGCTGGAAACAGCCTCTTGTTGCTGCATTGTAGCTGTTACACATGTCTGAGGGCAGGCTTTCAATGGATGACTGATACCTAAACAGGGTTTTCTGGAAGTAGGTGTACAACAGTATCTGAGATAGAGGGTAGGTGTGGGCAGCTCAGCCAGAAATCATGCTTTAGGGGGACAGAATCCCTCAGCATGCTTGGCTGAAAGATTCAGTGAGATCTCCAGTATGTCAGTAGGAGTTTAAATGTATGGCTCACACAGAAACCTGCATTTTGATACCCAGATTTGGTGTCTCAAACTGAATTATGCCTTGCTGGGGAGCTCATCAGGATCTTCTTTCAGGAGGAGACACTCATCCAGATCTGGGCTTGCTCGTGCACCTGGAAGCCAGCCCCAGGAGCATTGTGAAAGCCAGGCTGCTCTCCACAGTTTGCAGTCATCTCACCTCTGTAGCTTGCTTTTGGAATGCCTACAGTCCCGGCTCTTTCTGGGCACATTCCTTGAAAAAGCTAGAGAGAGTGTGCCCAGATAGTGCTCTAAGCACCCAGCAAATGCTGTGGCACCCCAGAGGCATCCCTACGTGCTGTGGTGGGTAAACAACATGGGAAGGCATCAGATTTGGGCTTGGTTGTTCTGTACAGACTGCTCTACTTGGCAAAATGGTGCAACTAAGACCAAAATCTGAGTCTTGTCCATTTCTGAATCAAGCCACTCATTTGTACCTGGCTTTCTACCTCCTGGCTGTCTCCTGCAACCCTTAAACCCTGACATCAGTTGCTACCTCCGTCCTCATTGCAATGACATTCAGTTACCTTTAGACAAAGCCTCAAGAAAAAGATGGTGAGTGGTGGGCTTAGATATTAGGTTGAACCTGAGTAATGTCTCAGAGAGACAGCTTCAACAGCTGGTCTCAATGCAAGGTGTCAGGTCTTCACAGGCCTCTGCCTGGTGGCAGGAGAAAGTCTGGTGACAGTTTCCTCCTTCTCCTCTTAGGGATGAGCTGCAGTATACTCATGAACTTAGAAAGATAAGGTATTTCTTGAAAGTCCCAACTTAGCCACCACAGCTCTGTATGAGTCCAGTTATCTTTGCCAGTCACTGTGGTCCTAGTGTGTAGGTTTGTTCTTCACAGTCAGCATGGGCTCTCACAGCATCTTCTGGTGCCTTGCACAAAAGCAGGCATGACCTCTTCCCGAAGGAACTCAACCAGGCAGTGAGATGTCTAGCTGCTAGAAAATCACCTGCAATTATTCACACCCTCAAAATTGCAGGAGCAAAATGTGAGCCTGCTTTTCAAAATCAGGTCCGTTATGTGTCTGCAAAGTATATAATCTCCACATAATTCATCAACACCATTAATCTAAAATCATAGGTAGTGAGCTCAATAGCGCATGTGTTTTCCATGTGTGTGTAATATCAAACAAACCTGTGTTTAACTTGTCAGAATATAATCAACTTCCATTAATTACTTCAGTATGAAGTCTCCGGTACCAATGGTTCTTCATATAATCACTCAAAAAAGCTTTTATTGGGGAGCTAAACAGCTCAAAAACACTAATTAATTGTGGGTTTTGGACAACTGAGATTGTGTAAGTGGAAAGGTGGTTTTGGTACATTTCCCACTACATTGATTTTCACATTTCTGGAAGGCATTTCCCCATAATAGTCATTAGTGCACAGAGAGAAGGTTGGAAAGGTGCAGTAGAAGCGCTGCATTCCTGAAATATGATTTGAGATTTGTACTGGATCTGCACTGTTTGCCAGAAATTCAAAGTCTGGCAAAAAACTTAGCCTTTCTAGGCTCTTTGCCCAATAGGCTGAGTGAAAAAAACAGCAAACCTAAAAACCTGCCAATATTTATGTACCAGTGTGTGATTCAATTGTTTTATTGCAGAGTAAAAGTGACAGAAGAGAAAGAGGAGGAGGATGGGAACTCTGCGAGTCTGGGAAAAAAAATATGGACCATTTGAATGTTAGCGTTAAAGAATTTCTAAGACCTTTAATTAAACCACCCCAAAACTCACAAGCTCAACAAAACCAAAAAAAGAAAGAGAGCAATTGCTCTCCTGGGGCTTTCAGGGCTTTGCTTCTACACATATTTTTCTAATTCCTTGTAGAGGAACAAAGAATGTGCTTTTCCCACCTGAGAAGTGTTGTTTGGTGACTCATGAAGCTTTCTCCCTTCTCTGAAGCAGAGAATTCTCAGTTACCTATTTACCCCAGGGCTGTGCTGTTGCAGAGCTGGCTGGGAGGGAGATTGCTGGTGGAGAGGGTGTGAGGGCTGGGGATAATTTTTGATCAGCAGGATATTACTTAGTGTTCTGTGTGTATGTATTTACATATGGGGTGCAAATGAATTTTTGCACTCAATGGCATGGAAAAGTAAACAAAAAGCCTCTGAGCTAGATTATGAATGCTGATCGTGGGTTTGAATTTGTGTTTCAAGGCTCCATTCACTGATGGGTTTTATGTTTTCAGGCCTTCTGTGTAGCTCCAGTGTCATCTTATAAGCACCACCTTTTTGTCTACACAAAGACTCAATAGCATTCAAAATGCAAGTTATCTTATTCATGTGTTCATAGCTTTTTCCCTTTGAAGTCATCCCTCTCATCATTATAAAATGCAGATTGAACTCAATGGAAATTAATTATGCAGTCAGCACCCTGTTAAATCAAGATCAAAGTGTGCTTAAATACTATGAGATTAGTCTAATTTAGTACCTTATTCTCCTTCAGTAGTAAACCTTGCCACAAAGAAGTCATCATTTAGTACTGTACCCTATTAAGCCAGGCTCTGTGAAAGTCAACCCACCCCAAAAAGCTTCCTCTACAGAGTAGCAACCATATATTAAGAAGTCCAACAGGGAGTGGAAAAAGTTGTAGGCAAATATATTGTGATGATTTAGAGCTTTACATTTTCCTTTGGTCTATAGGACAGAGTTAATTTAGGCCTGTAAGTAACTGAGAAATAAGTTGCACTTTAATTCAGTAGTCCTGAGAAAGTAATTAAATAATTAATAACAATAATGACTGACAGAAACCAGAACATTCACTGCTGTGTTGCTTCTGCTGGTAATTTGAAAAGTAGGTAGTCCAGTAATTCTAAGAAATAAAGGTAAAACTTGTCATTACAAACAGCCAGACTGTAATTCCTTTGAAGAATGGTTAGAGATTCTTGACATTTCACTCTCCTCCATTCTGACTATGGAGTTAATACTACATTCTCTAGGTAGACCTCTCAAAATATATTTGATAGAAAGCTGGTGCCAAGAGCCAACAGTATCAGTACTACACACTTCTGCAAGACTCTTCATCAGACATTTCTACTATTTCTGTAAGTATGCTTTGATTTTTTTTTTCTGCAACTGTTAAGGAGCGGAATCTTAATACAAAAAATAGATGCTGGCCTAAATAAAGAAATAGACTTCTTGTATCTCTAAAATATTTGCAAGTCACAATCAGGGTCTCTTTCATCCCTGGCACCAGCTGTGGGCAGAGATAGGAATCCATGTTCTGTCGCTAACAGATTATGTCCCACGTTGGTCAAATCTTTTAGATCTAGGACATCTAACTGGTTTCCATCTCCTAGCGATCAGCAGTTTAGTTTAATAACCAGCTCCCATTAGCAGTATCTGTGAAATTCCTCTTTCCTGCCTTGAGAGCCAGAGCTTATTTCTATCATGCTACAGTTGGATCATTTTCAGCTTTCATCATCCTTATGAACATTTCTGACCTCTTATGTGAGTCCTTTGACTCAAAAATCGTTCATTCGGCACACGCAAACAGATTGTCAGTCTGCAGTGAACACCTTGTGAATCATGTAGCTGGCAAAGGAAGAGCATTGAATTTGCTTTATGCACTGGATCTGATACAATGGTAATAAAATTCTTTTCTCTCTTCTATCAAGTGATTGTGTATCTCTTTGGCTAATGGAATTGCTGCTGCTTGCAAAAAAAATGTTATTGTAATGAATAAGTGCAAGACTCTTAAATCGTGATTTACTTCCCCCTTTGTATTTCTGGCTCAGTTCCCATCTTTGTACATAGCTTGACTTCTCTTTGCCTCCTACTCCTGCCTCCCCATTTCCCTATCCACCAGTTTCTTTCTGAAGTGAGCTGGTCATACCTAGAAACATTTTCAAAGTGTCCCTCTGGGTCAATATACCAAGTCTTTTCATACCCAGCAGAGCCTTCCTTCTGAATGATCCATTTTGCCACATAAGGAACATTCCTGATGCTATTTACACATACTGCCAGCCTGCACACTCTTTCAGCGCAGCTCTGGGGATTCTCTAGCAGTAGTTTTCTTGGCTTTGTGGCACAGAGTGCGATTCCTCACTTGGACTGCAGGCATTTGTTTCCCTGTTAGTTAGTGGCATTGACCGCAAACCAGTCTGTCAGAAAGGGTATCAGTTAACATGTTCAGGAACCCCTTTTGAAGCTTGAGGCAGACTGTGAAATAATTTCTTCCCCTGTTGGCATCTTTTGTGAAACTAGAACTTCTCAGCAATCACCAGAGGCTCTGGAGCAAGTGTTATTTGAAGCAGCTTGTAGGATCTGTTCCCATGTTTTTCTTTGTGGTCTGTCTGCCTGTGTCAGCCTCCAGAACACACTGAAAATGTTCAGTCTTCCATAACATTGAGTAGAAGGAACATAGGTTAATCCTGCAACGCAGCCTTCAGAAAGCTTGGTACAGGAACTCCAGATTCTGCTCAAAACAAACATACCTTCTGGAGGTTTTCTGCCCAAATATTTTCTGTGGAGGCCAAAAGTACTTACAGATCCTCCAGGAGTCATTCTCATTGCACCTAACTGGAAATTTCCTTGCTTTATTCTGGCAATTTTAACTTTCATGTTAAATGTACATCCCTCTCTGTCAGCTTCCATGTTTTTCAAGTCTGTTGTCTTCCATCTGGGAGCCACCTTTACTCCTTTATATTAGGCTCTGAAAGGCTAGGAAAGTTAAACAGCCTCCCATGGATGTCTGCCCGGTCTCCTCTGCTGGCTGGCTGGTGGGATCAGAACTCGCTGTCCTTCCCCTCCACTCTTATGCCTGGAATGTAAACACACCTCCCAAAAACAGAGGAATAAACCAGCTGCTATTCACTCTTTTAACTATCTATTGAGCAACAGACCTCCATGCCATGTTTATAAGGCAGACTGCTGAAATGGAAAAAAGGGTGGGGAACTGACCTCAAGAGGTCATCCTGCTTCAAAGCAGGATCAATTACACCTGTTTAATTCCTGATTAATATGTCTCTAACTTGTTCTTAAAAAATCTTCAGTGACAGAAAGTATACCACCCACACAGGCAACATACTCCAGTGCTTTCCCATCAGATCCCCCTTCTTCCGTTGGTGTGTTCTACCCAGTAACTCACCTGCCTTCTATTTTGCTGCAATTAAGACCCATTATTACTTAACTGTACTCTAGTACAATGAACAGCTTATTTCCTTCATCTCTTTTTTGGCCACATACACCTGAAGGTTGTTATCTTCTCTACAGTTAATAACTCTAGATCATTCAGTCTTTCCTTCCCAATCATGTTTGTCCCTATCTCCTTTAAGTGCAGCCTCAATAGAGCTCAGCAGAGCAGAAGACATTCACTTACATGTCAGGTAGTCCAACACCTTAATATACAATCCAGTGTGTCATTTATTTTTTCATAACAGCAGGCTGCTTTTGGATCATCTTCATGTTGTGATCAGCCCTCATCTTCTCCTGTAGAACTCCTAGCCACCTCCCCATGCTCTGTGCCATTTACCATTTTTGTTCACAGGTCCTTACAACACAGTTGATTAATTCTGTTATTTTTCAGGCTATTTCTCTGCTGTATCAAGGTAGTTTTGAATTCTAAGCCTGGTCTCTGCTGTACTTGTAAGGAACACCAAGTTGACAATGAGAAATGTAACAAGATTCTGCATCACAACTGCTCCACTTCTGCTGAAGGCCACCATGAAGAAGAGCAGAGGCAGAGGGAACGTGCCCTGGCAGCTGTAGCCAGAGGACTTTTGTGGTCTACATGCTCCCTAAGAACTGGTTGTATAAAAGTAGTAGCACACAGCCCACAGCTGGTGAACTTCTGCTTTATTCCTTTAGCCAAGGTATTTGTGAAAATATTGAACACAAACAGCCATGGACAGACCTCTGTAAAAGTCCTTGATACATACGTTGATTTTGACAATAACTCCCTGATAACTTCTCTGACTATGAGTTTTTGACATCTTTTGTACACTTGTAACGGTAACGTCAGCTCCATGATATTTTCTCTGTTTCATGAGAATGTCACATAAGGTGTTGCCAAAAGCCTAACTAGAATCCCAGTAGCTGTCTGATCTACTGCAAATCTTCCACACACATGGTTTGTTCTACTGTTACAGAAGGCAATCAAGTTGGCTTGATGTGATTTGTTTATGAGAAGCCCATGCTGACTGCTACTTCTAGCATTCTGTGGTCCTTTGGGAGTTCATACGCATCTTGACTGGCTGCTCTTGCGTTTCCCTGAGATGTCAGCTAACTGCCTGGATTTCCCAGTTAGCCCTTATACAGATGGGTGGTACGTGTTTTGGAGAAGCAGTGGATGACCTTGTACAGTAAAAACAGCCAGATATGAGGCTACTTGTTCTACCCCACTTCATTAAGAGCATCTACACCTCTGATTGCCCTGCTACATGCATTGCAAAGAAGGTATGAGCAGGATTGGGGTGCAGGTGAGCCTCAAGTGTTTGTTCTCATGGTTTCTTGGTTGATCTGCAGGAACTGGAGAAGTGGATGAAACCCAGATGAAGGGGACTTGGCTGAATCTTAGACCTATTTGGCTATGTTCTGCCCTCCTCTCTGGGTTGGTGCAGCAGGACCTCAGGCTAGAGCAATGCTTAACCAACAGCTCCTGTGGGCTTGCTAATCTGCATGTGTCTGAGCTACAGCCTCTCTGAAGTGTATTTCCTACAAGCATGGAAGCCACGAAAACAAACTACTGAAAGCAAGACATTGAAGTACATTGCCAGGATTCTCAGTAAAAGGTGAAAAACAGATTCTCTGTGATCTTTCATGCTCAAATGGAAACCAATACAGAAACTCCATAGAGTTTGATGAAAGGAATACTCAGGCCAGGGACTGTGACATTTAAGACTTCACAGATGAAGAAGTAATGAGTCCACCTGGTTCTACATAGGATTGTTTTTCTTTTCATTCTCATAGAATAGGTTTAAAAAATTACACTTGGCATTTGGTTTCTGTGATACCACTTTGTTGCTGTTGAGGGAATGCAGAAAGAAGTAGCTAAGTATTAGTTTACATAATACTGTTTCCACATGTCTGTGTTTAACTTCCAGTTGTAAATCCAGATTCCACCAAACCCCCTCTGAAGCTGGTACATGTCCTTGTGAAACAGACACAGGGAATATTTAATATTGTGAATTGGGTATAGAGTTCCCACCTCAGTTGCCCATTAGGAAATGGCAAAAGGATTGCAGCCTTCTTGTATATTTGTTCCTGAAAGGGAATCTGATTGAGGCTTCTTAAATTGATATTTACAAGTAGCCTTGCTTGTAATACCAGTAATAGAAATGTGGTTTTCTAGGAACTAAGTCCATAAAGGAAAGTTTTTATTTAAAAGATTAGTGAGAGTGGGTAAACATAACTTGTAATTGTATAAAAATTTACACACCTCAAAGTGATAAAAGCAACTGACAAAGTCCCCTTCACTTTGGCTGTAGATGCCAGCCTGGGCAGGTTGCTCTCAAGATAACCTTTCTGCTGCCCAACTACAGCACCCTGCTCAGCAGACGACAGATTTAGGAGTGTAGTCAGGAGTTTAAAGGACTGGAAATTACTAAGATTTTCTTCGCTCTACATCTTGAAATGTGGAGAGTCACTGCTGGCTGTTTGGTTTTGGGTTTTTTTGTTTTGGGGTTTTTTTTATACTTTTTTTTTAATGTGGTTTCTTTGCCAGTTAAGTGTTGTAGCAAATTTTGGACCACTTTGAATTTTCTGTTTGCCATTATGCTGCTCAATACCATCTGAAAAATGCATTTATTATTGCTGTTGCAATCTCTTTTTAAGTGACGGGGATGCCATTTTTAGTCTGATACCTCTACTTTCACCTAGCTATCTCTATTATTTTTAATCAACAGGCATGAACTAACATCACATAGGTTCTTCTACCACCACACTTGGTGTCTGCTTTCCAAGACTAAGGAGAACCAGCAAAAGCTATGCCCACTGTCTTCATTTTCTGGCCAAATGCAAATTCATTTTTTCATCCCAGAGAGCAGCAGAGGTCTAACAGTTTCCCTTAAAAAACAACTTTTTTGAAGGCAACAGGACACTGATAAAAAAGTAGCCTACAGCAAAAGCAGCATTGTGCTTGCTGAAACAATTCAGCATAAAAACTGTACTTTCAAAATGAAGTGCTGGGATATAGACTTCTACTGTCCACAGATCACCATGCAAAACTACTCTTGTTTTGAAAACACTAGGCATTAAAAATTCTTCCATGCAACTCTGGGGTTGTATTTTTCCATCCTGTGGAAATTTTTGAGATGTTTAAACTTTGTTCTAAATTGGGCTGGAGAGTGTAAATACATAAACAAATGAACACAAATATCAAAAAGACCATTTTAAAAATATCAGTAAACATAATTTGGTAACCTCAATATTTTGATACGTTTCTGATTTTTTGTAAGTTTTTGATTTGTATTTTGGCTTTGATTTTGATCTCTTTTTTATGCTATAATTGTCTTATACTTCAAGAAAAAAAAACCATGTTAAGCTGCACTATTCCATTAAAAAAAAAAATGGAGATTGATAATCTCCAAGCTTTCTTAAAAGAAATCCAGAGAAATTAAATGAAGTTGTCCTGCTCCACAAAACGTTTTCATTTTACTGGCCTGGCATTTAATTTGCAAAGATCTAGCTGAAGCACCGTTGACCACTTTATGTGACCGTGCTGGCTGCTCTTGCATGATCACTGCAGCCCAGGCTGCCTCTAGTCTTGACTTCACTGATAAGCTGACTTACATTGGTGACCACCAGGCCCAGTGTTGCATCCCTTCGGGTAGAGGTGTCTATTACCTGGGTTAAGAAGTTTTTTTTAATGCACTCTAGGAGTCTCTTGGGTTGCCTGCAGCTTGCCTTGCTGCTTTTCCAGCAGATGTCAGAGTGGTTGAAGTCCCCCAGTAGGATAACAGCTTGTGAGAATAAAGTCTCTGGGAGATGAAGGAAGATTTCATCAGTAGGTTCTCCTTGATCAGGTGGCCTGCAATAGACACCAACCACAAGGTTCCCTTTGTTGCCTCAGTCTTTCATTTTCACCCACAAGCTTTTGACCTGTTCATGGTTGTTCTCAAGTCGCAGCTCTCCACACTCTACCCATTTCCTGTCATAGAAAACAACACCTCTGTCCCTATTTCCTAGTCTGTCCCTTCTGAACAGCCTTGTAGCCATTGACAGCCACACTCCAGTCATGGGATTTGTCCCAACAAGTTTCAGTAACAGCAATCAGCTCATAGCTTTCTGGCAGCATAGTAGCTTCCAGCTTCTTCCATTTGTTGCCCAATCTGCTGCGTTTGTGCGGAGGCACTTCAGCTGGGCTGTTGGCTGCATCATGTTCTTAGTGGAACAGACCTTATTTCCCTTAAGGTGTTCCACAGAAGTTTCTTTGTTGGCTTCTTCTACCTCAGGAGCATCCCCCCATCTCCACAAGACTTCAGCTGTGCCGCAGCATCCCCAGCATGTCCCAGTGTAACAGGTAGAGGGACCATAATAACACCTTGTCCTTCTAACCATAGCGTGTCTTCCCACAGCTTGTCATAGGCAAGCCTGATAGTTTAAAGCCCTGTCAATAAGCCCTGCAAGCTCTTGAGCAAAGAACCTCCTTCGCTTTTGAGAAAGGTGGCTCCAATTTGATGCCTACAAGCCTTGTGCTGTGTAGGCCATCCCTATCAAAAAAATCAAAGTCACTATGGTGACATGGAGCAATGTATTAATATACTGGGTCCATCTGTTTCTTCCAATGTCACTGCCTGCCAAGTGGAAGGAAGGGGAAAAAAATCACCTGGGCCCCAGATTCCCTCACTAGCTGCTCCAAGGCCCTGGAGTCACTTTTGATCATCCCTGGGCTATGAACTACAGCTTCATTGCCTCTCATGTGGAAGAGCAGTAACAGATGGTAGTCTGAGAGATGTAACAAATCAGGGAATTTCCTAGTCATGTCCCTAACCCAGGCTCCTGGGAGGCAGCAGACTTCCCTATGACTAGGGTCTGTTTGACATATTGGACCCTCTGTTTCCCTCAGTGGGGAGTCTCCTACAACTATGATTTGCCTTTTCTTCCTTGGGGTAGGTCAGGGTTGTCTTTCACTGCACGACTTCTGGATTTCTTCTGAATGTGGTCGGCACATTCCACTTTTCAGATCCGGTTGGCAATTTCTTAAAAGAGTGCAAAAAAAGGAGATTGAAAACCCATGCTTTGAAAATTCTCATCCTCTTGCCAGTCAATACGAGGAAGATTGGACAGCTTTTCTAAACATCCCCAAGTCATAGGGATGGTCCTGAGTGAACCATCACCTGAGCTTCTACATCCACAAATTCTTGGGCTGCAAGAAGTCCTTTTGAAGCTGGAAAGACATATTTCCCCCTTCCTACAATGAGGTTTTCCAGGTGCTTCATTGTGCTCCTCAGTTGATATTGAAAAGGAAGGTAGGTAGCAGTGGCCTGAGCCCACCAGGTATGGTGGCCACACCACCATGGTGTGGGACATAATATCTTATTTCTCAAGAGTGTAGTTTGTCTTCCCTGGTTTTAGTTGTGTCAGTTTGGGATCTCAGTTAGGAGCTTATTCTCCTGCTGCATTCAGTGAAGAGATGGGAGTGCTGCAGAAGGTGATGCATGCTCTGAAACATGTGCCCAAGATGTGATTTTAAGTTATGCTTTCCATCAGATACTTACAGTTCCTTAAGTGCATCAGACTGCACATGCCCCTTATAAAACAGAACTGCTCTCTCCTACCTTCAGAGCCTCATAGCAGCAGCATGAGCAGTGGGGGATGTCACATAGACACATATCCCACATTGTCTGGTGCTTATGGCATCCGCAGGGGAGAAAGACAGCTTCTCTGCATAGACCAAACCCAGGACTGGGCTTGCCTGGACTCACACAGGAAGCCTGCAGCAGAAAAGGGCCTGCACTCCAATTCTTTACCAACAAACTATCTCTCTTACGGTCAAGATAATGTGCCTTTACCGTAAAGAAAGAAATGTCCCCAATTTGTGGTTATTTACAGCACTGTAAATCAGGCACATGCCACAAAGTACCAATAAAAATTGTTTAAAATCAGCCTTAAATAGCTAAAACTCTCAACAGCAGCTCATAAAATGAGACTTGGCAGTTCTTAGGTAGTTATGGTTAAATTGACAGTCCTTTTGGGAGTTAAGATAGCCAAAAGCAGTAGTAGTCAGGAGTGAAGTGATAGATGGTGGAGCTTTTTGGTTGAAGACCCTATAGTGCTCACCCCTGAAACTCCATATGTTCACTGGCCCTGGACTGGGAGAAGGGAGATACCAGATTTTGTCACTGAATACCAGCTTGTTGAATCATGCATCCTTTACCTATATGGCCCTAGAAATGGGAAAGCCAGAAGAACAAGCTTTGGCATGCAGGATCCCATTGCTGTCTGCATGTAACGAGAGACTTTTTGGGCAGGAAGAAAGACAGGAGAGTCAAGTCCAAAACAGGCTGAAAGGAAAGTTTAGAAAATCTGAAGAATGAACCAGCACCACAAATGCAAAAAAAAGCCCGTCCATAAAGAAACAAGATCTCGTCTCCTTTTAAAAAGTCAGGTGTGTGAGTTATATTAGCCTCAAGCCAGGTCTAACTTCCGCTGCCAATAACCACTTCCACTGCCAATAACCCAAGCTGACATAACAGCAACATGAAGGAGGCTGGGATTTATTTTTTCTGTTGCATTAGGCATTCGTGTCTCTTTTCCACATTTTTTTTCTAATTTTTTTTTCACAGGGTACTTGTATTTTTAGCCAACCTCCTCCCTTCTTGTTAAACAAGATGAGTTTCAAGATGGGGCCCAAAACTAAACACTGGCTCAGCAACCCAGCACTAGGAAAGCTGCAGGTTTCAGTCTCAGTTCTGCTGCTAATGGAGATTGAGCACACCCAGACCCTGGCGAACCACCTCATTTAGCATGAACTCACATGCAGGCTGGATTCCTGTAGCCTCCTTTGCAATGTGTCAAAGCAGTGCTCTCAAGCAATTCAGCCCTTTGTGTTATGTTTCCTCTCACTTTCCTGCCCTAACTAGGCTGGGTAGGTATTTCATCAGAGCAGCTCCCAACTCCAGTGTCCTCTTTGAAATGCAAACACAGAGAAATCCGAGGGTATTACTATGGACTAGTGAAAACATAGAACAAATATAGAATGAGCAAACCAACATATTTGCACTGTGCTGAATCCAGTCCAGGCTCTGCTGAGGACATTGAAGTAGCAGCTCAGGCTTGATGACAAACTTGGTTACCCAGCTTCTGAACTAGACCAGCTGGTTGAGGGCAGGCATGCAACTGTCTGCATTTGGCCATGGAAACATGCCTTTGGTTCTCAGACCTTCAGATATATTTGGATTTAAGTTAGGAGCCTGAATCCCTTTGAGGTTTTTTTTGATTCTCCAAGTCTCATAGGTAGTTCATAGTAACAGAGGAATAAACCAGGGGTCTGTCATGCTTGAAGATTTCACTATGACCACTGAATCGGTGCCCCTTGGACTTCAGAGTTGTTTGTGGAGTACTGTAGGGTTTGATGTCCTCAGTTTGTGCCGAGTCCAGGCTCAATCTTTCTGCAAATAACAGACCAGGATTTAAGAAAAATATAGTCACATTAAGGACTGAGTGGAAGCAGAACTTGAGTTCAAGGTTTGATGGAAGAATATGGTATTTCACAGAAACTTTTATATCTATGACAAAGTCAGCTGTGATAAAAGACAACTGCACCCTTCCCTTTGCCACATGCCAGTGGGCATCCGAGGCAGTATTAAGCCCAAGGAGTGAAGACAAGCTTTGCTGTTACAACTGTTTTTCTCTCCTGGCAGAACTGGGATCCCAGCTTTGCACAGCTGCTTCAAGGTTGTGAGTGCTCTTTTGAATGTAGAAATTCTGAATGAGACTTGCATAGCCCTGGTGGAGCTCAAATTATAGGAGCTTCATTGCAGCTTTGGGAGGTTGAATGAGTAGTCATGCTTACTCTCACCTTCTACCCCACACAGGGGACTCACCTGCAGATACACGTCTCCTCCAGCCCTTCGAAACCATGCAATGGAATATCGTTCAGAACTTCCTCAAGACGAAAAGAAACAGGCATCACTGAGCTTGAAAACATCTGGAAGGATTCCTGCAGCTCCACTTGGCAGTGCCAAGACTTGGCAGTGCCTTGGTAGGCAGGGTCTGGTGTGCCCCAAATCCTCATGTTAGTATTCACCTGCTGTAGTTCCCTAGTATTCCAGAGCATCCCCAGGGCAGCCACAAACTCCTTTCACCAGTGTGGGTCCCCTTTTGACAAAGAGAAAACAATACCCCCACTCTCTCACTGCTGGGGACATCTGAGAGGGTACACAGAGGACCTGCTAAGCAATAAGAGTACACTGAGTTCCAGAAGCTCCTGATTACTGGAGATACCACTGATTTTTATAATCAGGGCTGCTTTGTGCAATAGCATCTTACATTTGACGTTGTGGATCTCCACTTACGGATAATTTAGTGGATAAAAACATCATTCATCAAGGCCAGAGAACATCATGAGAAGTTATCAGAGTAAAGTACTAATGAAGAAACAGGTTTAACCTCCCACAGACTTTCTCCTAGCCTAAGCTAAATATATTCTTCCTTGTATAGTACAGTAGTGCTATCAATCTCCTTTCCCAATCTTCTCCTTCTAACCTATACTACTGTGGTTTCTTTATGCATATGGGCATTGGAGTTTATCTGCCATCCTTTGCTAAACTCCAAGTTAAAATTTAAGCCACCCTGTTATTAAATGTTGTCAAAATGGCCTATGCGCTGTCCCAGATCTTGCTCTTAGTCCCCCTGGTGGCAGTGAATCACCCGAGTACACATTTATCATTAGGCTGCCAACAATGTGAGGCCACAAAGTGAGAACTACAGCTCAGTGGTTTTAGCTGTTGTATGATGCTGGAAGAGGAGACTATAGTCCTGATCCCAGTGTATATTCTAAATACTGAGCAACCTGGAAGAATTGGAGCTCCCCTTACTCTTATCAGGTTTTGAGAGGTTAGGAGAAAACAGTTCTTGCTGTCAGATTCCGGTATAAAGTAGATGCCAAGAAGCTCAGCATCATCAGGATGTGGGTGTTCCTATACATCCCCAGGAGTAAAAGTCAGGCTGTACATGTGCACTCAGGAATTCACATGTCTAATGATTATCCAGAACTCCACCGACATGTTGAATGGCCACAGATGTTACAGCAGTATCCATGTCTCACAGATAAGCAGGATGTAAAACCCGGAAGTACCAATTGCCCACCAAAACCATAGTTATCAACCTCCCCTCTGCAAGTGGAGGAACGTTGCTGAGGCACAAAAGCTAGAAGACCAGTCCGTCACACTGGGCTTCCACGACTGTAAGTACTGAACTTCTAGATGGGCTCACTGAGTCTCCTCCACCAAGGCTCCACAGTCGGTGTATCTATACGTGATCTTACAGACAACTATAGCCTGCACTCATAAAAAGACTCTGAACAACCAAGTCTTTCCCAGCTCATGGACCTTCCCCAGTGATTCAGGACAGTTATTAGCTATGGCTTTCCTCTGCACTCCTCCAGTGTGGAGGATTTACATGCATGAATCCATCTTGTCTTTAGCAGTCATAAGCCTAAACTTGCTGAACAGACATTTTCATCAAGAATGTGTTCAACTACTTCACATAACTGTACACCACAAGGTGTATTAACAGAAAGACTAGCATTCCTATTTTGTGCTATCACATGTTTGTACCCCATTAGAGAGAACCCCTGAGTACAATAGGAAACCAGAAATGCAAATAACTAAGGACAGATAAATGAATATTTAATTCAAGCCAGCAAGATGTTGTTTGCAGTTATTTATTTTACTAAAATGGTTACATATGTTGAAACAAAGAAGAGCAATAGTAATAATGTTTCTTTTTCCAATATCATAAATAATTATTGAGTCTTCATAAGCTGTTGGCTCAGCACTGATTGTGTTTTTTATTATTCAAAAAAAGACAGACACATAATTAGAATTTGTGTTTTCAGAAAACTCTAAAGCAGCAGTAGAAAAAAAATAAATAAAAGGAAATGATAACAAGAAATTATGCCAAGTATTTATTAAAATTAAAACCCACTTGATGTGTTCTACAGATTATTCTTTGTGCTTTGATAATCTGAAAAAAGAACCATGAACAAGTTGTTTATACAATGGCTTGTCTTCTCCAGTTTTACTCCAGAGAAGTCCTGAAAAGTACCTTTTTATGTGACTAATTTTGTTGTAGTTTATACAGACAAAACCACTGTGAATATTTCTAAAAGAAAAAGCTTGTCAAACCCATCAATTTGTTGTCACAAAATATTTAATACCAGAATAACTTATAATAGTATGAACAAAAGTGAAGTATTAACTCTTTCCTATTAGTTACAAACTCACATTATTATGTCAAAATCCAGTAAGGTATCAAAAATTAATGTCATGGAATCTTAGACATAAAATTATGTAAGTCAGTAAAACATATACTTCAACTGTTCATACAGTCATGACATACATTTCTTGCTTGGCACTTTAAGTCAATGCAAATCAGCAATTTAGAAAACAAAGTAAAAATATATATGTACAAAATATTTTCATATCAAATAATTTTCATTGTACACTAAACAAACCCAACAACATGTTATGTTACATCAGGAAGTTTCCTAAGAAGTCACACCAAGGCTGATATTTGCAACATATTTTGACTATTTTAGTGCAACTGGAACAGCCTCTACTTGCACGTTAGTATCATCATCAGCACAGTCCTGCTTCCACTGAAGTGAGAGCTCTGCCATTAATTTCAGTGGGAGCAAGACTAAAGTCTCATCTTGGTTGGCTCACCAAAAAAAAGAAACAAGGAAAGGGATGAGTAGGAAAGAACCTGACAGGTTACCCACAGGGAAAAAATCCAAATCCTAGCAACAATCTGCTCTTTTCCAGTTTTCTGTAACTGATTCAGTTTAAATCGGTTTTGGCTTTGCCACTGTTTATTCAAGCACTGTAAACCTCATCAGACTATTGTTATATGACCTAAGAATAACTTGTACACCTCCCAATAAAACTTAAAAGAAAATCTGGTTAGTTATTACACTCAATAGCAGTCAAGTTTAGAGACATAACATTTAATAGATGGTTTAGTATCTACTTAAAACCCTCCCACCTTAAATGCTGCATTCATTGAAATTTCAATGTTTCATTTCCCATTTGTGTTTTTAGTTTGGGATTTGATAGTATCTATTATAGCATTTTCTCACTGAAATGTGAACTGTCAAACTGCCCTCCTATATGCAGTGCCTACAAAATAGAAATGTTTAAACTACATTAAAGCACTAAGTTCCATCATGAAAAATTTCTTGAACCCCACTGCAAATAATACATGGAACTATAGTTTTAATTTTGTATAAGAAGAAATGAGTTTTACCACTATCAAAACTTCAGTAAGTCCCTAGCAAAGCTTTAAAATTATAGAAATTTAACTTGAATTTACAGCTAGTCTGCCTAGAACCTTCTCAACTAGAAACTTTTAATGAGCAACACAGCTGGGAGCATAAGTGTAAGTTCAAAATAATCTGAACAATTAACTTATTTCCTAAATTTGTGTATTCTAGAGTATTGCACTTTTCAAAGGAATGATTTTGGTATTTTAATATACTGCATATACAGGTAAGAAACATGCATAACAACCTCATTGTCATTTTGACAAAAACTGTCAAATTATACTGTACAATTTTTATAACACTGTTGATTAAAAAAAAGAGAGAGAAAGTGATACAACAATTTCATTAAGACTCGCCAATTTGTACAAGTCAAATAAGCACAACTCTCCAGGGCCTCCAGCAGTAATGTGTTTAGCCCTAGGCTGCCTAAGCCCGCTTGGAATAATATACAAAGTTTAAGCATTATGGCATTGACATTTTGAGGCGTAATACTGTTGTACTATGCCCACGTTATAGCTTATTTTTTGAAAGCAAGGCACTTACTGTAATAGCAATGCAAACATCTTATGCGCACTTTGATTAACATAAAATAAGTTAATGTTTTGATAAAAACAGAGGGGTTTATAATTTACATGCCTTTTATAGAAGCAACTGAACGTTTCGTTTAATACAATGAAAACAACTGAGTCAGAAGGAACTTTTTTTTTTTAATTGATCATATTGTAAAAGGGTGCCTATTTTCCACATTTGCCTCATACCTGTGAATCCAATTTTGCTGAAAACCAATCCTGCAAAGAAAATGTCCGTCTGACAGGGAAAAGAAAAAGAACACAAGAACCTATCTCTTAAAACTGCTGAAGTAATGGTACTTTAACAGTCTTTACTTCTGATATATGTGATGATTTCTGAATGATACAGCTGGTAGTTCCCTGTAGTTTATCCTTCCCCTGGGCAAGGTTCGTTAGGGCCATAGCTGCGTTGATCTCCTTCCAGTATGTTTCATCTTTGCTGGTTCCTTTTCTGTTAGCTGCACTAGATTCAAGCAATAAAAAATATTTACACATACAGCTTACATACCTTTGTGATGTCAGGAAAACAATAATAATAATAATTTTTGAAAACTGCGAAGACCCTTACTCACCTTTCACACTTATTTGGTCCATTCTCCAGAGTTTCTGAAAACAGAAAAAAGAAAAGTTGTCTATTTTCTTTTCTCAGATTTTAAAACAAACAAAATCGTGTAATAGGTACCTGGAAAAATAACCCAAGATTAATTACAAAATTGATACCAGATTTCCAAATAAAAACTTTGTTTCAACACATACAGAAGGTCAGCTTCATGCAAGCAACTGCCTGGAGAAATCTATGCAAGGCATATGTCCAAAAATGCTGCGAGGAGGTTCCTGATACATGACCTTACAGAAACAGGTTTTGGTGAGCCAGAACTTCACTGAGCCTCACTAGAACTGCACTGGCAGAACTGCAGCTGAACTCTGCTCAGTACATCCTACACCAGCCTACACTCAGGAAAAGGCTGCCTTGGCAATAAGTAGAATAAAACCATTTTTGGAGGTTCACCTACATTTTGCAGGACTTTAGAGCTAGTTTTTCAAAATATAAATTCCAAAGACGTATGGAATTGCAAAACCTAAAAATAAATATCAGCTTCTTTGCCCTTTAGTGAATGCCTTCTTGTATGCACTAAAAATAGGACTTCCATCCATACACTCATGGTGTGTGGTTTTTAATGTGCCTCTTGCCCAGGCTGCAGCTCAGTCACAGAGGCAGGCTAAGAAGGATACAAGTAACAAGCACACCTGGTTAACAGCCTTCAAAGATGAAAATGTATCACAGGCACAACCACACTTTCCAATCAAGAGTCACATTTGTTCATTCATTAAGGCCCCACATTGCAGAGAAGCCAGAAATATTTACCAGGCAGAAATGTATAAGCTTTAGTCAGTGGGCTTACTATTCTGACACAGAAACTTCATAAAGAAGCGAGAAGTCAATGCCTAACTGCAATATCTATGGAGAACAAGTCAAACAAAAGAAATGGCAAAGGCATGAGCACTAATGACTACAGGACACAAAAAGCCCCTAAAACACAGCATAAGTCTCATAAAATAATGCACCTCTATATGAGGCTAGATTCCAAAATAAAAATCAACCTTATATCTAGATTTCTATCATATTATTTATTAAAAGTTAATCTTCTCTTTAAACAGAGCTTCCAGTGGAACAGGAAAACACATAGTGACCCTTGGTAGCTCTCCACATATGAGCAACTGTGCCCACCATCGACCAGCTGCCTGTTTCCCCCTGCAGCAAAACTGCATTGAACAGCTCAGCCAAACCAAGCTCCCCAGCACTTGGAGGGGTCTACTGAAGACCACAGTCTCACTGAAGAAATGCAAGGAGACCAGCTCTAATTTTAGAGGTCAGATGTTTGCCACCCTTTTGCAACACAGCTTTATAAATAAATGTCCACAAGTGACCAAGGTTTACATTCTGTTCCAGAAGAGCACATCCCAAATCAGTATCTTTTAAGTTCTCTCGTATCAATCCCTGAATAGGATTTAAGAGGAAGAATCTCGACCTATGCAGAGCAGAGGGAGTCAAAGAATAAAGAAACATTTGATCCAGAAAGAGGAAATGAATGACATAAAGTATCCCTCTTCATGCTGTACTTGTACAAACTATTTTTCAGCCCTGCTTAATTTTTTTTCATCTTTTTTTTAACAGAAACAATTTTTAAAGAGGAAGTTTAGGACTGAATAGGTCAGTAGGTATAGAAATGGAAATGGCAAGTAATAGAGGATGTCGTTGCCAGAGCAAACCTGAATATAAATATACCTCTCTCTCAAGCATCTGTCAGTCTCTTGCTGCTGGAAAATATTTCCTATGAACAAAAAAATTGCTTGTACAAACTTCTGAGGAAAGTAGGTGTGAATGGCGACAGACATTCCAATTCCAGTGTTTATTTGAAGGAGTATTTGCAAATATTTTTTACTGCTGTTTAGCCAGCTCTAAAAGAAAGCAGCTTGCCCATAGTACATAAAAGAAGTGGCAAAGCTGAAAAACAAAACCCTGGAGTCAAGACCTGCTCATTCTTTAACAATTCTGAAGATTCTTCCTGAAATACAAATACATGTCTTTTTTTTTTTATTCCATTCAGATTGTATGTTTTTTCACACAAATAATTTATGTCAAAGAAGCTAGAAACTGGGTTACAATAAAACAATCACTGATAATTTGCAAAGTTCTTGCTAATACTGCTGTAACGCAAGTTAGTAAAATAAAGTCTGAAAATCCATCATTTCAAAGCACAGGCCCCCTTTTTCTTGCCAAAAATCCTCTGACGGCATATCCCAGTTTGCACTACCATGGCATCCAAGTAGCTCACAGCTGTCTGAACAGCCCTTAGTGAAGAAAGTAAATACTACCATAATTTTTGGATGGGGGTAACCACACTGAGAGAGACCAAGATCATTTCCCGTGCTCTCTTTGACATCTTGCTGGTAAAACCAACTTGATCCAACTCAAAAGGAAGAGGGTTCACCTCACTTGCCATGAATCTGTCATCCCAGTCACATATCTCTCTTTCTCCAGGCTAGTTTTCCAGATTCCACTGACAAACAGCAGATGTGTGCTCCAAGACGTGGTTTCAGCCCACCCACTCACCCATCTAAGACTGCAGTCCAACATCCCTCAGCACTGCAGCAAAACCAGACTATGAAGCCCTCTTCTACAGCCACCTCCTCCCACTGTTTCCCTTTAGGCAGCATTATCATCCATGTGGATATGCTGTGAGCTAGATGAGGGGCAGACCACACCTCTCCTTTGGACATCAAACTGGTGGTGTAACTACAGCCTTAACTGCTTAGGTCAGCCTAGAAGAAAGAGCCAGGCCATGTCTGATTCTCCACTGACAAAAGGGAGAACAAAGATGACAAAAAATTATCATTTTTTTAAATTTGAAAAATCTTGTAAACCTTGTCCAACATTTAGCTTTTTCTCCATCTTTTGCAATCTGCCTGCTCTACCTCCAACTACTAATTAAAGCTTTTGATAATTAAAACTTCTGACATTTGACTTATCTGCACAACAATTGCAAAGCATGTTTCAACTACAAAAGGAACATTTTGGTGAGATTGTTTTATGAATATCATTGAAGAATAGCATTCCCAATATAGAAAGTGTTTGATTTCTTGACGATCACATAACGTGTTCTTAGATTTCTTTTCTGAGGCAATGAGGAAATGGCACTGGGACTGAGTAACATCTCTGGAAATGGTGACAGAAGGAATGGAAAAATGATGCAGCATACTGAATCTCATTGAGCAGCCTTAGCTGAAGGCTCACCCCGACGAAAATTGTGATGGGCAGACCTCATCCTTCACTCATGAGCCCTCTCTCGCTATGTGAGAGGCAGCACTATATACAAAGTACCAAGGATGCACCACAGCTGTCTTCTCCAAGCACTATGGTTAACTTTAATCAAACGTGCCTTAGGTGGCAGCCACCTTTGGTCTTGCCTGAAAAGGTGTAGTCCTCTCACTAGCTGGATCAAGGCAGGCTGTCACGCAAATTTCAACTCCCTACAGATCTGTCAAGCTTAGATCAATGTGTCAAAATTACTCCAGAGAAAGCCAATCCAGATGCATTAGAACATTACACACTGTTCCCAAGACTTACTTGATAGAGTGTACACTGAAGTTTATCAACAGCATACCACTGGATGGGACAAATAACTCCCCCAAACAAACTACAGTTGAATGCAATAGCATATTTCTTAACTGAAACCCAAAAAGAAGCTGCTGCTGAAGGTGGCTTGTTCTGTCTCAGGAAGCAATGTGAAAGTATGTTGGTAGGCTTTCAGCATATATTGAGATCCTACAGTAAGTCTATTTATTATTAAATATTAGAAATATCTTATTCTTTCAAGTCTTGAAAGCATGCAAATCAGTGGTCATATGCTCTACAACTGGAAAGTTTTTAGCACTATGAAAATGGAAACTCAATCATTTATAATTATGGGTTGTCACTTATATCTCACTTTCTGGTGCTTCACTCTGCTCCCAGTTGCAAGCACTCAGAGTTTTTTGCCTGGTCAGGAATGCCTCATTCTGTTCTCACCATCCGCCCAAAGAAACCAGCAAGGCGGATATTTGTTCCCACTTGTTTATAATAGGAAGCCACTATAAATC
This sequence comes from Piaya cayana, assembly GCA_013389865.1. Lineage (NCBI taxonomy): Eukaryota > Metazoa > Chordata > Aves > Cuculiformes > Coccyzidae > Piaya > Piaya cayana. The sequence continues at coordinate 72,919 of WAAB01001685.1, read as the reverse complement.
ACTTACCAATGGAATCCTGTATACCTTTCCATTAGTATGAGTTTTCGGTATACAGTTTACTGTAGCACGCAGTGCCAAGAGTGTAGTCACTGGACAATACCAGCTTTGTGATACAGTATGGTATTTTTCAGGAGTCACATAATTATTAATAATATATGTAGCATATATTTTTTTTTCATCATGAAATTTCTTCATAAATATTCACCGGCTGATCCTGACAGCTCTCTTGCAAGGTAGCCTGCAGCCCCATTTTAGCAGACAAGGAAATGAGTCTCAGAAATCCAAAGACAACATGCCTAGGCAATACTGTGACCATTTCAAAAGTATTTAGGAGCAGAATTCTCCAGGATTTCTCCTATACTTAAGCTATTTTCTTTTGTTCTTCTGCTATCAGAAAGACTCACACGAAGAAGAAAAACCCCAAGGTTCCTGCAGGGAAACTATCCTTAAACCAGACAATAGCACAACTTATCTCCAGTACATTGCCATTACAGCTAAATATTGTCAAAACAACACACAAATAATTCACAAGAAGATATAAGTCTAAGTACATAAATAGTGCCCTTTTACACACTGCATCCAGTATTAGAGAAGAAAGCCAGAGTATAAATGCCTTAGCACACATGCCTACTCAAATCTACAACATACAAAGGTTCTCTGGTTATGTGATGCTCACAGCACACTGAAACACTGCAGAAAAATTCAAACCTTTACCGTTTGCCAGAGTCCAGACTAACAACTTTTATGTATTTGGATGACTTCAGTGGCGTGCTAAATAATATTAATTTAAGTTGCATTTTATTATTTATAGAATTATAGAATCACCAGGTTGGAAAAGACCCTCTGGATCATCTAATCCAACCATTCCTATCAATCACTAAGTCATGCCCCTCAGCACCTCATCCACCTATCCCTTAACACCTCCAGGGAAGGTGACTCAACCACCTCCCTGGGCAGCCTGTTCCAGTGCCCAATGACCCTTTCTGTGAAATATTTTTTCCTAATGTCTAGCCTGTTCAGATCCCTTTGCAAAGCCTCCCTACCCTCCAGCAGATCCACACTTCCACTTCCATTTGGATCTAAGAATTCTGACCTAAGAATATCACACTTGTGTGGTGATGAACTGACTTCACCTAAAGGCCCTGCTGGGAACAGGAAAGTAAAGACCAACCACTTACATAGGACCAAGAAGCATCCACATTGCTTCCCTGCTTGGTGTTATATTCAGCTCAAGCCAAACTGCAACAATTGGCTTAAAAACCTGCTTTGTGTTATCAGGTGACACTGACAAAGCAAAGATGGCTTGAAACCAACAGGGGAAATAATGCGTGAATGAGGGAATGAGACAGAGAGGAAAGTGTGTGTAAAAAAAGTAGCATGGAAAAAAAGGACAGGGAAGTCAAGACACAATCAGTCAGTCCCAGATGACTGCCATATTTCACGAAGTTGTTTAAACATCTATAGTTTCCTGATGAATTACACACCTTCTATGCCAGCTCAGAAGGGAGGGGGAAAAAGAACTGCTGGCCCCAAATAGTGAACACTATAAAATATTTGTTGGTTCAATAAAAGGTCTCCTGTATAACTTATCTTAATTTTTAAATTGGCAATGTTATTCAACTATTTTGGTCTTTGCCTCCCCTGAACTTTCTTTTGTTAGTTTTAGAGACTCTGACATTTTCAAAACAAGCAAGAGAAGGAAAAAGAGGGAGGAACAGGAAATAAATTGAGGCAGCTGAATGAAAAATTAAGTTTACACATGTGAGTAAATTAGTGGTGAGATGAAGTATTTCTTCTGTAAGTCAAACATATTTCGACTGTAGTATTTTCCAAACAGGGCATATACGACTTTCAGTTCTCTTATTCTCCAGCAGAATTGGATTAACTGGAGTTAATACTCCTGTGCTCTTCTGCATTGACACAGCTCCTCATGAAGGATCCCAAACTAAACCATGAATCACACTACCATGTTAACCCACATCTGGGGAGGAAAAGTGGCTTAGCATAGGCTGCTCAGCAGTGCAAGGAAGGGGAAATTGTAGCCCAGAGCACCAGGCCAGAACCCCTCCTCTTATAAGAAATGTCATTTAATCTTGGTGCAAAGACTGTAGCACCTTTTTGAAATTCCAAGCACAGCAAACCTCAGCTCCTTCAGTTTGGATTGGAAGAAGCAGGACGTGGCCTTACACTCGCAGACTTACACTCACAGTGCTCCCATTTTGAGTGCGATGTGAACAGATAAATGAATTTCCAAACATGGATACTGCTCAAACAGAGATCCCCACTACCAAAGGCTTTCCAGACATAAATAGGACTCATGTGATCCAGCACGTCAACTCTTAAAGCTCTTTTCCTTTTGAATCCTCCCCGGTTTCCTCAGGGACATCAGACTTAAGGATGAGTCTCCAAGCTACTGAGTTTCCTACAGGAATGTTCCCCAAACTTGCCTTGGTGGCTGACCTCCAGCAGACTCTGGGCCACCTCCACATGGGATCTGCTCAGTGTTGTCCCTCATGAAGCCACTTCTGCCCAGAGCAGATCCTGGACTGAGCAGGTCCACATGAAACTGCTTGGTTGGTGCTGGCAGTACTGTACTGTAGCAGAGCCTTGCAGTGGAGGGATGAAAGTCCTCATTTGAGTTTCAGATGACCTGCGTCTGCTGACACAGCGAGGCACTACGACCTGGGAGTGCACGTGATACCAGCTGCAGCTGGTCTGATCTCAGAGGGGTACCAGATTTCTACTGACAAAGATTTATTACCATGTCCTTCTGCTGTGTGGGAGGAGGAAAGCTGTCAGAAACTTGCAGGAATGAGATCTGGGCCCAGGCTCTAGAGAAAACTCCTTTTCAGCAAAACTTTCATTTACCACTACTCTCCCTTTCTTCCAAGAGGAGGTTATGGAGCAGCTTGTAATGAACTCACCCCTGCAACCCTGTTACCTCACTCCTTTGGCTTCACAGTGACACCCAGTGTAACAACTGACCTGTCATCAGCTGTTACGTCCTTTCAAATGAACAAACTTCATAATGACAATTTATGTTCACAGTGACAGCTACAGTGAATATTTTCTCCCACTGTTTTTTTTCCAGGGACATCTTTAGCCCTGGTCTGACCTCCTCTATTAAGTCCCATAGCTTGAGTATTGCCAATGTTGGAAATATCCCCTTGCCATCACACCTCAGATCAAGTCTTTTTAGGGAAATATTTCTTTGAAATTTGCTTCTTGCATAAAAATCTCAGATATAACCTTTAACTGTGAGGGACTGGTACTACTCAAGTTTTCCTTATTACCTGGGAACTTGAAGATTTTTTCCCCTGTGCAGCCTGAAACCTGACGATGTGGAATTAGGCATCTAGTTACATTTTAATACATATGATTTGTATTAAATGAGTGTACATGTCCACAGAGACTAGGATAGTTGCATTTTATAAACCATAAAAGAGAATTGAGTTTGCAGGTTTATCATAACATTTGCATTAATTAGTGCAGTGAAAGCCCCACGTAACAGTAGGCATGGTGCAAATGGTCTTACAGTCTTGGGCTATGCACCTGCATATAAGAATTTATGAATTAGCAAACCAGATACAAACCTAATGTAAATCACTTCATTGTTTGGGCTGTCATGGCTGGCTCTAAATTTCCCCTGACCAGTAACAGTGTGTTCTCCTTGGTGAGGTGCAGGACACTGTGTGAGACTTGTTTTCTTAGCCAGACTTTAGCAGAGCTTATAATGGGAGCTAGGGCTGTGTAGTGTTGGAGGCAAGTCGTTAACGAACTGACGGTTATATGCTATTATATTCTTTTCAAGTTTACCGCAAAACTGACTGAAATAAAATCACTCCTCACTGAGTTGGCATGCAATTTAGAGTGTAATGTTGTCAGATTACTTGGTGATAGTCTCTCACATGCCCTTCATAAAGGATAAACAAATACCTGACCTAGGCTTGAGGGGGTTTTTTTGTCACTTAGAAAGGGATTTACAGCATGTGCTGTGCTGACTGGAAGGATGAATTAGTTGGCTCTCCTATTGCAAACCATTATGGGTTAACAGTGAACACCAAGTTAGGCAGCAGAGAAAGGGGAGGGTGAAATAGAGAAAAAGGCAGAAAGGAACTTAGCAAAAAGGAGAATAAGGAGCATGAAGTGAGAAAATGCATCACTGTGTTCATTTTCTTTATTTTTAATATAAAAATATCCTTTTCCCACCCAGGAATCTCACGCTTGTGCAGGCAGGCACGTTCAGGCTTTCACTCTGGATAGAGTAAGTTTAATTGGGAGCTCTTAAAGTCTAAAATAAGGCTTTAAAAGTAAAAAGCTAAAGTCAAATGCAGCCAGGGTAAGCACTATTACACTCCAAACCAATTGTTTTTCATTAAAAAAGCAGGGTGAAAGGGAGGCTTTCAAAGCCATATTTCAACCCTAGGCTGACATTACAGCAGTAAAATCTGCTTTTGTTATGTTAGTTGGCTGTGGGTTTGGGAGCAGACCTTACATATGCGGTGTAATGTTATGATATGAATGTGTGCACACAGGATATTTTCAGAAGCCTCCTGCAGAATTCGGAGAAATGCGCCCCCCAGTTCCTGCAGCCCCGTTCGCAGGAGCCAGTTCCTCTCCTGTCCCAGGGAGCCAAGTGCGCTCAGACATGGCATATGCTGCTCGAAGGCAATTCAAATTACAAGGTGCTGTATTTTCAGGCAAGTGAAGGAACTTCTAAGTGAATGCCAGAACTGATTTCCAGGGTGTGTTTAGCCAGCAGCATGAAGTAAAGAATGGCTAAATCTGTCATGGAGAGGAAATTCACTCTTTCTTTCACTTGCCTGTAAGATAAAGAAAAGACTGACAAATACGATCTTTTTAAACATAGCTACATCCATCCGCTGCATGGGGTACTGGGATGTGCACAATACTTATATCCAAATACTAAATATCAGGTACCTAAATTACGTCCCAACTTATTGCACTCTGTGCAATCACAAGCATAACAATTCAAGCAGTTTGTAAGGAAGTGCATAAGCACATACAGGGCTCCAACAGCTGTAAAAATGGCTGCAAGTTGCAAAAGGGCCTCATGGTAACTCCAGGCAACTGTTGCACAACAGATTCTACAAATTAAGGAACTTAAATGAAATTTCAAATATAATTTATAAGGAGATGTAGACATGTTAATTTATATACATACCTGTACCTGATCCTATATTATGTGTACATAAAAATGGGAATGCCTAAGAAGTCTGTTTTCCCACTACGTGTACTGTGAGATACAGCAGTACAGTCACATGTGGTATTTTCTGTGGTCACCACCTCCCCAGAGATAAAGAATGGACTTGCTCCACAGCTGAACCTGGAGCAGCAGATGAGACCTTTCGCTACACAACCTCCGCATCAAGGCACAGCAACTCCAAGGCTGTTCCAGGAGGGGATCGCAGGAAGATAAAAATCAGTCAGATGGATTTAACACCACCAAGTAAATCATGTTAGCGATTGACAGTCTCTCAGCTTGTGCTACAGGTTTGTGCTGGGCTTGATAAGACCAGACTTTTCACAGATGCCACGGTCCAGTCTCTGGACTCCAACTCAAGAGCCTGGGCTCTCACCTTCAACAGTGCTGAGCATTTACGGGTGCAAATGAGGTCAACCAGAGTTGTGTCTTGAATGTATAAAGAGCCATGAAGTCATGAAAATCCACAAGGTCTTGAGTATCTAAAATGACTTTAGACTATAATTGTTCAGTGCCTCAGTACCCCATTTGTGAAATCCTACAAATGCCTTATGAAAACAAAGTTTCAGAAGTAACCAGATGGAGCATGCCAAATGCCACAGAACAGCACATCAGGAAATTAATCATCCCATCCTCAGAGGCACCTAGCTGTGTTCACATAAGTCCTTTGCCAGCAAAGAACCAGCGTGCACCTAATAAGGACATGAGCTGGGTTTTGAGGCTTCTTTCAAACTGGCTTAGTTCACATACATCACAAAAGTATTTCTTTCCACATCTACTTAGAAATGTGATTTACTTTGCATCCTGAGAAATTAGAGTATCCTACACAGAAAGCTATAGTCACACACCTGTCTGTATGCAAAATAACCAGCAGAAAGTAACACTGCTGAGTGAACTGCAGGGGTATAGCTGCCTGTGGATTATTCTCGCCTCTAGTGGCACAAAAATTATTTTAGCATTTGATTGCATTTTTTTTTGAGTCAAGTTTTTAGTTCTGCTCCATTTGCTTTCCCTTGTGAAGCTACTTCAGGCTTCTGCTCACCACAACCTACACTGTTATTATTTCCATTACAGAATTTCTTCCTGAACCTAAATATTCCCAGACACCTTCTGAACAGACCCTCAGAGATCCTAGTAAACTGGGAGGTATCTCAAGAAGGGCTGTGTTTTAAGTCTTCCTATTCATCAAGCAAGTGAGAGGAGGCACAGTAAACCAGGCAAAAGGGCGAAAGCTCTTGGAGCAGAAGAATTGTGTGCACAGAACTATTCAGGAAGTTGCACCCATCTGCCAAGAGGTTTTGAAGAAGCAGAAATACCTCCTTCTTCTCCAAACATCATCTTGTGTTTACAAATGGCTTGAGTTCTAGCGCAGTGCAATTTCAATGACTCTGCAGAATAATACTTAGAAGAAATCAAAGACTACCCTGACTATCATGGAGACAGATGCAGTGTAATAAATCAGCCAGACTAAGCTTGAATCCTCAAGCAAAAACCTTAATGCTGCAGATGCTCACTAATTGGAAGTTGTAAGATCCGTTAAGCTTGAATCCTCAAGCAGACAGATGAGGCTCCTGCACTCCAAAGGAGCATGTGTGGGAGGTCCTGAAACAGTAGTAGGCCGGTACTTAGCATTGCAAAGGCCTTGGATGTGAACAGCTTTGTGGAAGAAGATGGAATTGTTCTTTTGGCAAAACATGTGAAACTGTCCGTGATAGAGGGAATGAGAGCAAGGATGACTGAACAAATATTTGCAATGAATGCCTTGTCAGGGCAGGGGAATTGCTACTGATATGATCTTCACTTTAAACATTACTGCTTCTGACAGTCTTACAGACTTTGCAGATGTTTATTGGCTACTAAATCATTCTTCAAGAATGTTGGCTCTGTTCCCAAACCTGAAAAGTCTGAATGTGAAGGGGTTTGTTATTCAACAGACACTGCTGCTTTTGGAGACAGTGATTTTCAAGAAACCAGCAGGGAAGCATCGTCAGCTGCTAACAACAGAGGACTGAATTCAGACTTCTCAGCACTCAGGGCCTCAGACATGAGGCACGCCTGAGTAAATGTGCACCGTGGAATGGGGCATCATGTATCCACATGGCAAACCACTCTGCCTGAGCTATGACAGCAATGCTACGCCACACGAGTGAACCTCTATCATAACAAAGATCTCTGTGGAGAGACAGGCCGTACAAGCTCGTCCTGACCTTGATGCACTGCTTGCAGTTCTTGCTGTAGCACAATTTCATTAATTCTGGGGGCTCTGTAAAACTCACTCCATGACACTGTGGAGATTATTACTGTTCCGTTTGACTCCTCTAACTGTAGGACATGCTGCATAACGGTGAGGCGTATTCAAATCCTCTGCCATTCACCCAGGAAGAGCAGTTCACAGAGACGTAATTGCTGAGCTGTAGAGGACCCTAAGCCACAATAATTCAAGCCAAACAAATTTGCTTTCAAATAGAGTATCCTAAGCCTGGGCAATATGCCCAGGCTGTTTCTCTGAGTGAAGCTGCCAATTCTCTGAGATCATTTCAAACCGGTCTCACCTGAAAAAGCTGCACTGACCACTGGAAACTACACATAAACATTACAGAAACTACACCAAAAAGGTAGTAATAATAATTGTGACAGTAGTAATGCCTATCTTTTAAATAACGACTGATAAAAAGTAATACTTGCCTTTGCACTAATAAAAAGACAAATTAATGAAGCAAAACATATTATTACCACAAAGGAAAAAACTATTATCCAGAACTGTTAAACATATCTGTCCCCAAAAGGCACTGATTACCTTGACCAGTACACCCCATGTTCTGACAGTGGTTAAAGTCAATAGCCTACTCTAGAACATAACTGAGCTACTGGCTATCAGCGTACAAGATTAAAGATCACATTATCTAAACCAGTCTCTTGTAAGAGTTTCCCCTCAAATGGGGTAAATACTGTTTGTTTAAACAGTTTTTCTGTTTGTGACAGTTGTCACACCAGAAGGATAGGATGTCACTCAGAGGAACCTGGACAAGACAGAGAAGTGGGACAGTGTAAAACTCAGAAGGATCAAAAAGGCCAAGTGCAAGGTCCTACACCCAGGTCAAGCAATCTGCAGTTTCAGTGCAGGATGGGGGATGACATGATTAGGAGCAGCCCTGTGGAACAGGACTTGGGGGTGCTGGTTGATGAGAAGCTCGACATGAGTTGGCAATGTGCGCTTGCATCCCAGAAAGCCATTCTCAGCTGCATCAAAAGCAGTGTGCCCAGCTCGCGGAGGGAGGTGATTCACCCCCTCCACTTAGCTCTCACGAGACCCCACCTGGAGTACTGTGTCCAGTTCTGGAATACCCAACACAAGAAGGATATGGAACTGTTGGAACAGGTCCAGAGGAGGGCTACAAAGATGATCAGAGGGCTAAAGCACTTCTGCTATGAGGACAGGTTGAAAAAGTTGGAGGTGTTCAGCCTGGAGAAGAGAAGGCTCTGGGGAGACCTTATAGCGACCTTCCAGTACCTGAAGGGGGCCTACAAGAAAGCTGGGAAGTGACATTTTACAAGGCCACACAGTGATAGGACAAGGAGGAATGGCTTTAAATTGCAAGGGGGGAGATTTAGATTGGATATTAGAAATAAATTCTTCATGATGAAGGTGGTGAGACAATGTCACAGATTGTCCAGGGAAGTTGTGGATGCCCCCCAACTTCTAAGAGTTCAAGGCCAGGTTGGATGGGGCCTTGAGCAGCCTGGTCTAGACACAGGTGTCCCTGCCCAAGGCTGGGAGGTTGAACCTAGATGATCTTTAAGGACCCTTCCAACCTAAATCATTCTATAATTCAAAGCTTCTATGGAAATGTCAGGTTGGTGCAGAGATAAGGTGCTTCAAAAATATGTAAGACAGGTGCAGAAGGCAATAATGTCGTATTTACTATGTATTTGTTTTACATTAGCTCACATTTTCCTGGAAGTCAGGAGATTTCTGTTAGGAAATCTTCTCCTCCAACACTTTGCTATATCAGACTTAAAACGCAGATACACATTTGTGGTAAAGCCATATGGTATTTGTGGCTAAATCAACTGATACACTTCCAAAGATGTGAATTTTTAATAATTGGAAACATCTGTAGGTCAAAAACAACTCAGAAGCTTTATCAGCATGTATAAATAATCAGCCTTCCCACCTCTTACCATAAATTGAAAAAAACCCTTCACCCAGCAGCATTTGCAATTGTGGGAAATTGGGCTACATACATATGCATAAAAATACAGAAAATAGTTGCATCCTCACAGAAGTGCAGTTGGAAATCACTGCGCAATTTTCACTCAAGGAGCAACAACATTAACTTTATCTCAGAGTAACTCACACTTCTGTAATTTGCTTCCGTGTCTTCCCTGACCTTAGATATTTTCCTATGTGTAACCAGCGTCTGCAACAATCATTGATTTGTAACCTACACCCCCTTTTCAAGAATTATTAGAAAATGCTGAATTCCCACTTCTGCTGAGAAAAGGAATGAGACAGGAAGACATGGTTCAAGATACAGATAAAGTATTTTATTAGAGAATAACCACAGTAAAAACAACTGAGATACTCTGATCCCTCCACTGTAGTCCAACTCCAGGCTTTGAGCCTTTGGACAGAGGATGAGAGGAGGACTCTGAGCAGCCACACAGGTCAGGCAGCTACAACATAAAGGCTTTAAGCTCTGTAAACTGAAATATTGCAAGTTCTCTCATTAACTCGCTGCTATTATTAGTAGCACTTCTGTTTCCACTTTCAAAACAATAAAAGCTTTTTCTTTCATTTTGCAAGAGTTTTTACTTTTGCTTATGAGCCAAAGCTTTTTTTGTGGAGCAAGGGCTTATACATCAGAGTTTGTGAAGTTTATGGAGACCTGCAAAGGGTCTGCAAAGCAGATGCAGCAAATCCCAAACGCGGAAAATGCCTGCTTTCCTCACCACCCTCCTGCCACAGCAGGCAGACTGTGCACCACCAGCACTGCATTTGAGGGTACAGATTCATCAGGGCACACAAAGCACTCACACAAGCGATATAGTTGCCTGTCAGCAACCATCTTACTTCAGATGAACAAACTAGCAAGGTGTTGGCAAACCCAGCCCCTTGGAGCACTGATGATGAAGTGGCTCTCATAGGCAGGACTCGGCTAGCACTGACATACACCAACATCAACCACAATTCAAAGTTAAGCAGATCTTTTAAAACCACTTCTGATAGCAGTTCCTAGGCAACTACAACCTCAAGTAGGACCATCTTAAGGCTCCTCAATGCACTCTGAAGACTGCTGATCACCCATAGACTCTGTGCAGAGAGGCTCTCCCCTTCCCCTTGCCTCTCAAACACAGCTGGCTGCTGTAAAGCTGTTACAACTCAAGCCAAGTCCTGCTTGAAGGTCCTAAGCTTTATAATTAGTACCTGCTTTGCACCCTCCAAACACCCAGAGGCCAAATCTATAGGCTTAGATAACACCTGGAATATTCTGTTTTTATTTTCATTTTTACAAGCCAAGTTAGTCTTTGTAGCGAAGCAGAAATCCCAGAAGAAGCAGCAGGAGTGTCTGTACCCTTAGTCCCCAAGGAGGAGCTGCCCAGAAGAAGCAAAAAGGTGTCTAAAAACCCTGGCATAAAAGCTTTTTCCAGATTATTTTTGTTAATTTTAAGAAGCTGCATCACTCAGCTTGTGGGTACATGGCAAAACTTTGGAGAAGTTTCTCTGGCTACAATACTGTGCACGTCCTATCCCTGAATTTGGTGTGTAAGCCGGTTCACATACAGCACTTAAAATGAAAAAAAGTATCCCTTCGAAAGAAATGCCTTGAAACAAGACATATTGGTCATTGATGAGACTCACTCACTGTAATTACTAAAAGACAAATTTTTGAGCAAGACTCCTGCTTGAATTCTATCCAAATCCTCCTTGAAACGTAAAATGTTGTCGCCTTTAAAATCAAGACAGCAAAATGTTTTCATCCAAACTGATTGGTAATGTAAATGCAGAAAATTCACATATTAAAACTAAGGTTTAAATTGCACTCTTGTTTGTCAATAAAATGAGATTTATTTCTTTTTGTGTCTGAGAAAAAATAGGATGTGTAGAAAATGTTCTGTAAGACATCGAATCTTAGGAAAATGGGCAGAATTTATAAATGAAGTACTACTTCTCCAAGAATGATGAAAACAGTATCTAGATACGTGGTAGTATATAATCTACTGTCTAAATGCTGCATTTACGTGCACGGCACATTTAAAAGAAAGAAAAGCACTGGGCTTTGTACCTTTGGGCAAATACATACTTTTCATTTATTTAGAAAAAAAAACTAAACTGAACAAATTTCCAATCAACACTTGTTAATTGGAAACGCTAAACCCCCTTGTGTATTGAAAGCAGATTGTTCTGAAGAAACACTCATTTTCAAGGTCATAACAGTGCTGGCAAAACCAAAAAAAGTTGTAGTCCAACTTGCTTGTGTTCAGCTGTGTTTACTTAGTCTCAATTTGACAAAAGTCTGCCTCTGATTATACATAGCAGTCATCTGCCCACAGATAAATAGATATTACACAAACATTTGGAGGAATGACATTTGGCTACTATTATTTTTGGAATAACTTACTCTGCATCCTGAACTTAAAACATCAAAATGATTCATAATGTTTTTTGGACCCAAGTATTTGCATTTAATAAATAACTGATTTCTATGACCTTTGTAGACTTTATATTATGCATGTTAGTGAATTTTAAAAAGGCAATTTATCGTTAAATATTCTGTAGGCTTGGAAAGATGGATTTATACACAATTCAGACCAAAGCCAGTGGCACATCTGGTACATTCACTGCAGCAGGTCAGAGCCCACCACCTGCACTGCAAAGGGCTCAGGGTGCTGCTGGACCAGGGTCTCTAACTCAGGTCCACAAGATACCCCATATCGCTGCAACCTGCACGTAGATGTGTACTGCTTAACTCTCTGCAGAGCATGCACCTGCAGCTAATGCCCACACTGAGAGAAAAATTAATGTCTGTGCCTGAAATACAAATGTCTTCTATTTCGAATGTACATATTTCTAATGTAAATGGAATTCTATCTATTATTTGTAGGAGGAAAAATAAATACATATTTGATTTCAAACTGACATTTTGCCTTATCTGAGGCAGGTATTTGTTTCATGACACTTATAAAAGAGCTTATATTTTAAGGCAGACCTGTAGTATTTCTCTAATGCGCATAAAAATTCCGTCCAGTTAGAAGACCCTTCACAGAAAGGGTCACTGGGCACTGGAACAGGCTACCCAGGGAGGTGGCTGAGTCACCTTCCCTGGAGGTGTTTCAGGCACGGGTGGACGAGGTGTTAAGGGGCATGGTTTAGTGTTTGATAGGAATAGTTGGACTTGATGATCCAGTGGGTCTCTTCCAACCTGGTTGTTCTGTGATTCTATGATTCTAAGGTATTATTTAGCCTAAGGCATTTTATGTTATAACCTATTGAGGAATTCTCAAAGAGACTAAGTATTAGGAGCTCATTACACTATAATGCAAACCCCCACATATTCACAAGTGCACTAACAATGGCAATCCAAAGAAGAGTTAATTCAGATGGAATCCAGGAAAATGAGACAGCACAGAAACCTCATCAGCAGTCCAATCACATGACAAAATGCAAGGCATCTCCAAAGCCACTGCCTGCCAAAAAAAGAAAGGCTGCTGCAAGAAAAATACTTTCACAGCTTGATATCTGGGTCTTGTGACTGCTGTCCAAACAAGGAGTAAAAATGGTACTATATAATGTGGCAGGGTAAACAGAACCACCCACTCGTCATCACCAATAATGGTTTTAATTCAGATAAATTTTGTTTCTTTAAAAAATGATGGGGGGAAAAGAAACAAAACCTTTTGCTGAACTTGAAAATTATATGTATAATCTGATCTGGCATGACATATTTAAGGTTCATATACATCATGAACCATATAGGAATGCATGATTTGCCATGCAGGATCAGATAATCGGTCCATCCCAGGTGATGTACTTTCTATGCTACTGACTGACACTCATCCCAAAGGCACACCAAGATGTTGCCGTCAGCCAACTCTACAATAAACTATGAAGATTTTCTGCCTGCAATTTACAGATGCTGACTTTAAAAATTTTCAAACAGATCTGATCTGCAAAATTTATGGAAAGGAGTAGACCTGGGAGAAGTTCAGACTTTCAGAAGTGCTGTGAAGCCCCCACATTTCACTGAAGTGTCTTACAGTAGCCTAAAAACTAGGTACAGTTTTCAAAACAGATCTTGGGTTGGGTATGATTAAGACAAACTATAAAACTCTTCTATACTTTTGTGCCCAGCTTAGTCGGGGATTGCAAAACGCACCAAGAAACTTGGAAATTAATAACCACACATCCCACACGACAACCCTCATCCCCACCTCCAGAACTAGAGTATTTCCTAGTCCCAGACTAAGTTCTGTTTTCCCCTGAGTTGTGAGCAACAGTTTGGATTAATTTGCTTTGTATTCTAAGCAAGGTCATACCCTTTGCTGGAAGTGTATTTGCTCTTAGCCTGTGTAACATGGAAAAAAATGCCAAGACATAGTAGTTAGATTCAAAGGTGCCTTCCAAGAAAAGCAGTACAATATGTATCTCAAATGCTTATCTGCCATTGTTTGTCAAACACTTTGAAAGGGAAAAATATCAAACTTCTGATTTTGAATTTTGATAAATACTAACATGTCCTGTGCCTCCCCAATTTATTCTAGAGTTACAATCCAGATTCCTATTAGTATTTTCATCGTATCTGCTTTCCCAGTGTTTTCATTTCTTATCTTCATCCCCTTGATCTCCCTTCTTTGGTCTTCTTTCCCCTCTGCTGTTCTCCCCTCTTCTCTTCCTTTTTGTTCTTATTCTCAATTCTGTACTTCACTTTGCTTGCCCTCTCTGTACTCTCCTCTCTTCACAGTCTTCCAAAACTTTCTTGTTTCTAATAGATTTTTTCCACCTGGTTGTGAGTTTTCCTTTTTCCTTTTGCTCTACATCCTTTTTTTATCTCTCACCTCCTAGAGAGAAAATCAATAATACTCCAGCCATATCCTACCTGAAAAGCAAGGTACACCTTTTAAGTCCATTGTCAGTACTAAAGGGATGGAAAGTGCCTCAAAAAAGTTAAATGACTACTCCAGTCACTGCCTTGGACAAACAAGTGTAGCTTCTATTGACAGCTGGAAGAGTTGAGTGCCTGAGTCAAGTTATTTCCCATTTGCTACCAGTCATTGTTTTGCACTAGGGTCCTGCTACAGCAATCTGTCCCCACACCAGCGCATGGAGAGACAGACAGAATTTCTTGCAGTTGGCTGCGGGGTCTTGATAATGAGAAAAACAACTCAGATAATGTAAGTTCCTTCTTCTCTCTTAACTAAGAGTGGTACCTAATATAAACAAAAAATTGTTGAAACTTCAAAGGACAAGGAAGAAGTTTGTAAAGATATGGAGAAAGTTATACACTCCTTCACATCCTGTATTTTGCTGGATTTCTAAGAAAATACCAAAAATTTGCAAGAAAAGTTCCTAGTATTGCATGCCCCATGTAAGTAATATCACAGCTAAGGGAAATCTCCATCTTGGCTTGAAGGGAAGTGGTTTAACATCCTGTGAAAAGACAGAATTGCACCACACAAGCAATTACGTCCAGAGGATAAAGACTAAGAAGCACCGATTCCCTGAAATTAATGAGATCTGCCCATCAAGCCAGTAAATGTTTGCTTTCCAAGATTCATCAAGCTAATGGAAACATGCACTAGACATCAACTTTATGGTCAATGCTCCAGAGAATACTGGTAAGAACTTTTTTTTTTTAAATGGTGAACACATCACCCCTGTAACATCCCCCAGTCAAAAGCCTGGTTCCCCCTCCAGCTGGTGCTGCCTATGCATAGCCCAATCCAACTTGCATGTGCACTCTTTCAGAGCTTTCTGGTTTTTTTGTCTCCCTCTTTTTATATTGCTCTGGTGGGGTTTTGTGTGTGTTTTTGCTGCTGCTTGCTACCCAACCTTACTACTCTCCAACTACTTGCTGGGTAGGCACAGCAATTCCATGTAAAGAATGTGAGGAAGAGAAGAATTCCTTAATTCTTCTGTGCACAGTAACTTGCATGACATTTAATCATACACAGAGATTAAGTCATTCATTAATAGGGCCCAAAGGGAGGAACAAGTCCAGGAAAACAACCCTCCTCGCTGGTAGTGCAGCATCCAGGACTTCAGAGTCACTACTGCCACACTCACAATTCGTAGGCTGATCTGGCAAAGCAAGGAATACAACTGCAGGCTTTGTGGTTTAAATAAAATGTATCTACAGCAGCTTGGATCAATGTTTAAAAATGTTCCATGTTATTTTAGTCCAAGGACAAGTTTTAAAATTAAAAGAAAACTTTGGCTTTAATTACAGATTAAAAGTGAAAGCTGTTTAAAAAGAATGCAGTTCTGAGAAGAACAGTAATAGAAATTATTTAAAATTTAAAACTCATTCTTCTCTCTCCCAGCATGTGACAAGTCTCCTTGTAAATATTCAAAACGTAAGTTTCAAAGTGATTAATTTGTGGACAATATTTAGGGTGCTTCTGCCTTGCTGTTGTGGATCTTTGGCATAACTTGACTTTTTCCTACATTTATGTTTTCCAGCTAAAATAAGTGTCAGATATTGATGCATGTTGCAATGGCCAAAAAAGAATCACAATGGTAACTTTTCCCAAAAAAATTTTTACTACATGTGTGATGCAGCACACATCACCACCTTATACAAAAATGCAAAGGGTTTATTCCAGATCAGCTATGAGCGATGTGATCCCAAAGTGGTTAGGTGCTACAATGGAGAAGCTGCTGCTCTTGGGATGGTTTTCAGCAACAACTGCCCATCTGAAAATCATTAGTGCATAGCAGTGGATTTTCCACATGTTCATATGCTGGACAAGCAAGTTGCCCTTGAAGTATGGTTCCCCAAGGGAAGAAGGAAAACCCAGAGAAAAGTATTCTATTGTCAGATCACGGTTTCACTAGAGCCAGACAAAAATATGGTCAAGCATTCACTTGGCTGCTCTGCTGGCAAAACTATAGGGTACCGAAATGGAGACAGCTAATGAAGAAGGCAAAGAACGAAGCTCAAGAAGAAAAAGCTATTAAAGGAGAAGAGATATTATTTTATTTTTTAAAATCCGTAATAGGTTAACTATGCAAATGTAATGACTTCCATATTATTGACCTTTATCTTTACAAGGCCAAAAAGGTTTAGAAGGGGTAGTGTTTTCTTGATAAATATCTTATCTTTTAATTCAGCTTTGTTTGAAGCACCAATGAGGTGAAGGACCCTAAATAAAAAAGGGTATGAACAAGGCAGTATTTGATATTTAATGCCCCGTTAATCAATAATTTGGCTTGAAGGAGGAAAAACATTGGCAAAAGGGAATGGAAATCTTCAGCTCCTTGTGTTACTTAAGAAAAATTCCCAGTGGGCTACACTTAAACAAAGAACTTCAGTTTTCCACTGGAAAGACAAAAAGAAAATCTTGGTCTAGCATGTCCTGCCACATGCTTTAACTACACAGTAAAAGAGCATGTACTTGGACTGCAGGCACATTTCAGAAGTGTAGTATTTATTAGCTGCTCTGTTGCCAAGTTCCACTACTATCATTTTATTATAACTAAGGTATATTTTTACTAACTAAACTATATTTAGGTCTTTAGTTTAAGCATTTGAAGGTCTAGGAGTGTCACATATGGGTGACATACAATACATCACAGGAATTTGTTGATTTTCTCCCTCTTCCTCTCCTCTATAAACAGTTACCCTATATCTATGATCTTGAGGCATTTGACTTTCCTAAACCCATAATCCAGCTGTAAAGATACAGAAGGGTGAAGGAATGAAATCCTCAGAGCTCACCAAGGACAAAGGTGAGCCCCGTTACTGGACAACCCATGACACACGTTCCTTGCACCCTGAGGGGCAGTGCAAACCCACCTCTCCCCACTACCCTCTTCAGAAACCTTGTTCCAACCCTCCTCTGCTACTCTTCACTCAGCTCACCCAGACCTCCTGCTCGCAGCCGAGGCCGCGGGCTGGTTTTTCATATCCAGGAGACATTGTGTGGTGGAACACAGCTTCTCCATAGGTGAGGGTGGGCAGGAGCCAGCAGCTCAGGCCAAGTTTGTCCCGGCAGACCTACGTTCCACGCTGTCCATTAAAGAATTTTTGGTCCTGGAGGGAAGCATGGAGCTGCTGCCTGGAGGCTGTTGGGATGGGACAAAAAGAGGACACAGCCATGAGGCAGGAGATGGTTTTGGTGGTCTCACGTGGGGCTGGGTATTGCTGCTTCTCTAGACAGGGAAGGAGTTTCTCTGAGTGGCCATGACAATTTCAGAGAGATGACAGAGTTCCTCAAACCTCAGCAAGTGCAGCAGTACTATGGGGCTGAATAAAGCTTTTATTTTTCCTATTTTGTGCAAGGAATGAAGGAAGAGCAGTACCCAAGTATGAGCACTTACATTCTCAGAGGGTCACAGTCTTTGATTTGCGAGCAGAGATCCCACTGAAAGCAGCTGGAGCTCACCAAATGAAGTTTGGAAAAGCTTTGCAAAGATGTGAACATTGTATGTCAAACCATGTAGTGTGCTCTGGGGCCAAAACACTCAAAAAACCAGACCAGATTTTGGCACAGCTAATTTTTGTTTGGGCTTACATCAAGCACTTCCAAAGGTTTGGTTTTAAAACATCTGAGTGCCCATCCATCGATTATCAGGTGAAGCTTAAGACACTTTGAGTCAGACATCATACAAAATTATCAGCCCCTTTTGAAGTAACAGGGTAGAGAACAAGGGATGTGAATCTATGAGTGAATTAAATAAGGTACAAAGACTGAGAAATATTAATGACCTTTTATTTACATAGATCCACAACAAATGTAGCAAACACAAATTAATGCATACGTGCACTTGTAGCCAGGAGATGTTATCACTCACAGTCTTATTACTCAATGAATAAAAACAGCAGCAGAAATGCTGGGAGACAGTACTAAAAGGAAAACAGGCTTATAAAGACACCTGCCATTTTTACTAACTTAAAATGTTTAAACAAGCATGTCTTTACTTTGGTTTAGCCAGCAAAACAGGCCTTTGCATAAACAAAAGATCACTGGGATCAATACCAGCAGGTCGCCCTCCTCTCCTTCTCTGCTGGCCTCCTTAAACAGGATTTTGGACTTTGCTGGGCAAGCTGCAGTAAGCACTTCAATGAGGATTTGAAAGAAAGATCCCTAGTAATTTTTTATAATGCCATTAGGAGCCCCTTTTCCTTTATCTTTGCAAAGTTCACTGTCATGCTGAATTACTGCACAGCTCTGAGCTGAAGCAGTATAGCAAGTACTTACTTGTAAAGTAAATTGTAAAATGGGAAGGCATCAGGCTTGAATTCCAAATATTGTAATAGAGCACTCAAGAAATATATGTACATGTGTGAGTGTGCATACATAAATATATATGTATAAAAAAAGACACTATAGTTTACAAACACTACTACAGTTTCTGGATGTGGCCAGAGCAGGACACCTTTTTTAGGGGGTTCTCCCCACTTTAAAAAGTGTCTCTAAACATCCAGCACTTCTGAGATTCAGTAAGTACGAAGCTCATAACAACTGCAATTCTGATACTGTACACCGGGACCGGTTTCAGGATTCCCCCAGCACCTATGTTCCCCCAAGTTGACACTGGTCTCACAGGCTACAGTGGGCTATTACTGACACTGCTTTCGCTGCTGGCACAAACAGTGCTACAACCACCCATAACTTGCCATGATAAAGGAACAAAGGCCATTGCCTTCTGGAGGAAGGTCTTATTTGAAGATGATCCTGGGGAAATTAATTAGTGATGCAATAACCAACAACTATACCAACTGAACAACATGACGGAGAGAAGAGCAGTGGACTTTTAGTGTCCATGTAAAGGGGAATCCACCACCCCTCCTGTGCAAAGGTGTCATAAATACTCAGAAGCAGACCATGTAATTTGCACACCAGCTCCAGGAGCTGCTCCCTGAGCAGTTGCTCACAGCAGGCTCCCCACAGCTCAGCCCACAATGGAGCAAAGCCAGACCCCACTCCTTGGGGTGGGAAGAGCAGTCAGAAAAGCAGGGACCTGGGATGAAAGTCTCCCTAAAGTCAACAGCTGAGACAAATTCTCCAGCACACCAAGTTCTCATTATAACTGCCCACAGTGTCTAGTCCGCTAAGTACATCTAGTGCAAGGAGAGCAATCCTGCTGCTGTTTTGCAATGCATTACAAAATACCTTGGCTAGCAAGAAGAATTTGAGGCAATTTGCTCCTGAAGAGCCACATCGTGACAAGCCTTCATTTTTCCAGCAAACTGGATTTAAGCTGAGAAATAGTAACTCAGAGAAAAAGAGCCTGACAAAGTAAGGGAGAGATGGAGAAACCGACAACACTGAACTTGGTCTTCAATGGTGTAAATCTGTCAATACCCACAAATGACCACAAGGCCATACGCCAGTTCTCACTCTGAGATACCATAACTAAGACATTTGGCTGGTACCTCACATTGGAAAGAGAGTTTTTACAATTAGAAATGTAAAACATTGTAACATTTAAGGAATTTTGGCTACAGCCCACTAGCCAGCCTTCCCTCAGCTTCAGCTGAGGGATTATTTTGAATGTTGCTTTGCTTTTCATGCATCTGTTGCCTAAATCAATGCGGAGACATGAGGGAGGGGCTGAAAATTGGCCCCAGAAATAGTGGTATATTTTAGTGTCATAACTGAGAGTCTTGGCAATTCCTGTTAACTTGAAATGTCAGTGCCATACCAAACGATCTGGTCATCATAACCTCAACTTCTGGCCATCAGTTAAAACCAGAGATAAAGTCTCCAACATCAGGTTTCAAGGCCACTGTGAAAAATTAAGGAAAACACATTTCATGGTTTGTTGGAATTTCACTTTACCTATTTTTGTGCTTCTTTTCAGCTGTTCCAGTTCTAGCTGTTTATCTGATCTCTTTCTGTCTGAATTGGTTTTACTTTTTCCAGATTCTCTGCACTGCAGTTTACTTCTCCAACTTACTTTCCTGCTTTAAAACTCCTGCTCCTTTTTTTTTGTAGCTCACATAAAAGTCACTTATATTACACAAGCCTTCCATGTGCTTTGACTATTAGAAAACATTTCTCCTTTAACAGATCTGAAGTGGCCATCTGATGCCAATTTAACGCTATAAAGCATAGATCTCAAATAGTCTTTAGTAATCACTGATAATTTCCACATCTAACCCACTGTATTTCAGACCCAAATTTTTAAGTTTGGAGTGAAGTGGTTTCAATAAAACTGAATCCGATTCTGCTTTTCTGGGTTTGAATAATTAGAAATTGAACTTTACAGATGGAGATGAGGAATGTTTTTCCAGAACAGGTGTTTTTAGTAGCAGTCCCCTTCCTCCATCAAGATGGCAAAAATCTCATATACAAACAATACCTACAGGTTCCCTACATTTTCTGAATATAGTTTTCTGAGTGCCTGGGTATAAACTCATTAGTCCACACGAAGACCCCTTCAAACCACTTCTCAGATTGTGCCAAAACCCTCCCAAAAGCTCTTCTGTGAATACACATAGAAGATCAGAAATCTGGTCTCGCTAAACTGCTTTAATCATTGTGTTTCTGGTATTCACATTATGGACAAATGGCCTAAAAAATGTCAGTTAAACACATAAAGGAATTTTTTTTAAGTTACAGAAAGACTTTCAGAAACCACAAATCCACAAAGGGAAATAGGATTTGCTGGATCAGGTAAGATTACTAGTCTATCTGGTCAGGTACATTCATTGTATAGCTTTTTAGAAAAGAAAATTAAAAGGAGAAGTGATGGTGAATAGAGCTAATTTTGCAGTTCAATACTGAATCAATTCTGAAGATCTTTCAAGAAGAATCCAATCAAAAACCCCATTCAAAAGAAAACAATCTGGTCTTTTTACCTCCCTATTTTCTTCCATTATGATCAATAGATAAATTTTACTGTTTGCACCAGCATGGGAGTGATCAAACTCTGATTTGGAGCAACCCACACCAAAATACTGCCATGATAAGGCAAAGGTATATGCTTGTGTGTGTAAGCAAATACAAAGAATGCCCAAACGTTTTATTTGCAGCTATATGACTCAATACAAACAGGTTGCTTTCCACTAGTCTCACCATGGGCACAAAATATTTAAAACTGCAGGACTACTGAGCTTCATTCAGCAGTCATCATGCTCCACATTTACAAGCCTAATTTGGATGGTTATTACTGGGATGTACCTGCCTAAATCCCTTCCACAAATACGAGAACGAACACAGCCCATGCCAAGTTTCATTCTGGATTGCATTTTTACACCTGGGTCATAAATATCTGGATTAAAATCATTCTAATGGAAACATGGGTACAGCCTTAACTACAGCAACACGAACAGCAGCACTGCATGGGGAACAGCCTGCACTACAAGCAAAATCTACCACAATGCTACCCAAAGTCACATTACTTCTCCCCAGCAGCAGAAGGAGGCTGGGATGCACAGGCACCCCATGCCAGGTATGAAGTTTCAATTCAAATGTTTTTCCAGAAAGTGAAACTTTTATGGGTTCACCATTGCTTTAAGTTTACTGTCTCAGAATGGGAAAAAATCCAGCCCTCATCCCCTCCTGCTCCTACCCTGTCCCGCCTGTGCCGGACTTTCCTGCACCCCATCCCCTCCTGGTCACACTTTGCTGCACTGCACAGAGGTTTGTGTCACCGAAGACAGTGGTTACTTGTGAAAGAGATGATAGATTTAACGTGAAAGACTAATTCACTGGGCAAAAAAGGAAGGATTTTGCCCCTCTGTAATTTCTCCTCCATGCAGGAGCCATGGGTACATGTCTCGGTGCAGGGGCAGAGCCAGCTGGAGACTCACGCGAGCCCAAAGGAGCAGAATGAGCACATTTCAGCGTCAGAGCCTGTGCAAGTCTTTCTCAAAATTCAGCACGGGGGTGATCTGCCTCCAGCTACAGCTTTGCACGCAAAATAACTTTCCAGCCAGTGATATATGAAGTCAGCTGTGTGATTTCAAAGCCACTCCTGACAAGGTGATAGCACACATCTCTGCGCTCCTTGTCTTTGCAATGTTTTATTCTTCTTTTTCTCTCTTTTATCTCTAAAATTGTGACATACTTTTCATGTTCATTGGCCTACATCCTCTCTTTGGCACAAACAGCTGATAATCCCATTTTGCTGTTGGGTTCCCCGGGAAAGGGAAAGAGTAACGTACCCTTCTTTGTGCCCCAAGAAGTGTAACCAGGGAAGGCAGAAGTGGAGATGTCTCTCTGCAAACAGGCAATGCAGAGCAGGGTGGTCAGGCTATGGGGCTGACCCATGGGATGCATACCCATGCTCTTGCCCGATGCTGCACTGCTCCATACATGGCTGTTGCACTGCCCAGGGCCTTCTGCTACTCCACTCAAGCCTGTTAATTTCCCCATTACCGTGTCCCATTATCTCCCCTGGAACCCTCCTCTGTCCTCCTTGCTTGAGTAGTGCCTCCTTTTGCAACACACGAACTACTTGCAGTGTCAGTGGCTGCAGCCAGGCAGTGCTTTTGAGGCTGCGGATCCCCTGAATCAGTGCAAAAGCCACACCCGCTGACATGCTGCAAAACGGCATGTAAGTCTGATGTTTTTGCTGTAAGTGATCTGCACAGAAATTTGGCTACTGGATAAAATCCTGCTCAGGCAGTGGAAGGGGAGAAGGAATCACATCCATTTCACTAAATGTTTTCCCAATCTGGAGTTTCACACACTCTTTAAATTCTCCTAAAATTAACTGCTAATTTTCTTAGTAATTTCCCTATTATATTCATTACTCACCTTGCAGTCTACAGCTAAAACTGGAAAACAGTCTGATTTATGACGGTGCGCTTTTCCATGCACATAATTTCCTGAAATGTTCACATTTGGGTTAGCCCCAGGTTTTAAAACCAAGCATAATTCTGAAAACATTTTGAACAATGGGAAAATGGGGATAAATATTTCTTTCTCTTTGAACACACACCTTCACTAAAATGAATGAGGCCTGAGGCTTGCCAGGGAACAGCCCTCGCCAAGGCCCGCAGCACTGGCTAACTCTGAAGAGGAGTATTAAAATATATAGTTGTTAGTGATTGGTGACAGCGCCATACATTTTTCCTGCTGTGTCTGAGAGAGGTCTTGGGCAAGCACAGGGTTCTATTGCTTTTTTGGCTGCTGTTGTGAATATTTGCATTGGGGAAATTTTAATAGTCTTGGAGGAACAGAGGTGGGCTGCTGTACCGGCACGGGCAGCAGCAACCTGCAGCCATGGAAAAATGGCTGATCCCCTGATTATTTTTGTCTTTCCGATTTTTCAGTCAGATGTTGTCATCTTTTCCATTTTGAATCATTCATGAAAGAATGTCTTATTCTCTGCAGTGATAATGCTGTTAGGAGTCCTGAGACATGCTGCCCTGAAGCAAACTGACTTGAAGAAAATCCTCTGCACCAAAACAACTGTCTCAAGCTAGTTTTTAGTGAAGTACATGGAAGATCTGCCATATCAATAGAATCAAAACCAGCAGAGGCTCACACGCACCTCCCCGGCTCCATGGGATCTCCATAGCAATTATACCCAAATTATATCCACACACACTGATACTGGAAGCACATCTAACCTGCATACAGTTCAATCTACAGAATCTTTAATATTTTGAGATTTAAAAAAACCCAAAAAACCAAAACCAATTCCAAACAAGGATGTTGCACCCAGCACCTGTGAGAAAACAAGTACTCTCTTTTCCCACAAAACAACATTAGAGGCAGGGAGTGGATTCAAATGGCTCAGAAAAGCTAACACTGCCAAGTGCCCTGCTTCCCCTCCTGGTGGGGCTGGTTCCAGGCAAAATGCTCCCCAGCTTGCTGGCAGCAGCCAGGGTGGTCAGGGGTTTGGGAGGGTGCTGTGCCCTGGGTGCCATCAGTGCTCCCAGCCCACCCAGCATTTTCTTCTTATCGTTCCCCTACCTGAGAGTGGTTGAAACTGCTACCGTTCCATGAAAGGTTCAGTTTTGACAAAGCACTGTTTTCCAGGGTCACATGGAAATAATCCTGATTCATTCCCTTTGCAGCTCAGATACTGAGAAACCAAGAAACTAAAGGGAACTAAAAAACCAGCTTATTTGCTTTTTGCAGTTTGAACTGAAAGAAGTGCAGAAAGCGAACAACTCATGTAACTAACTGGGAGTAGGCACAATCTTAAAAATTCCCAACCTTGGGCTATCACATCTGGTATATTAAACCTGACACTGTCCCTGTAGTAAAGCTGTTTCCTTTTAATCTTTCTTTAGAAAAAAACCAACAGAACATCAAATTAAATGCAATCCTCTCCTCAGTTCTCAATTCCATGCTATTTCAGTGTTGATGAACCAGGTCATGTAATAATAAAATTCCTACAGAAATATGATCTTAAACTGTGTTAACTTCAAACTGTAGTTATGCTGCCGTGTGCATTTAATACTGTACTTGACATTCCCCTTTTCCATTTCACTTCTAGATGACATTTGGATCTGCAACAAGGGCCTCCTTCAGCTCTCCCAGGTTACCATTTATTTTAAACTATCCCCAAGGTCTCCAGCACTGTTTAGATCAAACTTGCAAAAGTCACAGGTACTAGCAGTTTTTGCAGGTCCCTCGAGGTGTTTCTGAAAATAGGTTCCATTGTGTTCATATTATGCTTTTAAATTTTATAGCTCATTTTTAAATAACATGTTAATTTCTAAATGTTAAATTGGGAGGAAAAGCTGGCAAGGACCACACAAATCACAGCAATGTTCTGCAGTTTGCACGTGTCCCTCTATAATACTTATGTGCAAGGCTATAGCCTCACATTTTATTGTTCTGGATGAATGTCGACCTGATCCTGCAGTGTGCTGAAGGTGTCATCAGAGGTGCTCAGTGTGCTGCAATAGCCAGGATCATGCTTTATAAATCACAGACTTTGCAGGATCCAAATGAAGGAAAGAAAGGAAGGTAAGGAGAAAGAAAAAAAGCATTGGTAATGAAAATGTCAGAAACAGAGCACAGTCCAGAGTATAAACATCCAAAAATAGAGATCAAACATCTTCAAAAATCAACTAGTCATTCAAGAGTTTTTTAAAAGCCACCTTCCTTTCCAGGCCTGCAAGTCTTTAGTTTCCTCACTATTTTCATTTGTTCTGGCTTTTGTACCATGCTAAGTAACATATAATGTGAAATCAAAGAAAATCTCCCCGCAGAAAAAAAGTCAGAAAACTCCCTGTCCTGCCATTTCATTACTCTCTCATTTTAATTTCTGCTTTCATTCACCAAATGCAACTCACCAGACAGTGATACCCTAGAAAGCTGGGATTTTTCATTTCCTTGTACTATAATGATGCAGAACATTCTGTTCCTGCAGGTGACTGACGACAGGACACTCGCAGAGCAATGCAGCATGATCACAAAGTCAGCATATTTTAGTGATCTGTAAACCAAAGGCTGACATGACCACTTTAGATTTACGTCCAGCCTCACTGCAAACATTATTAGATCTTCTCCTTACAGATTTCTGGAGTACTTGTTGCAGTTGGACTCTTGTTTCTGCATATGTTCATACAACAACTACGGATAGGCAAGTCTGGTTTGAGTTATTCCTGTCACACAGTGAACCTGCTGTGAATGACAGCTTGCCAAGAAGTTAATGAAAACTTGTTCTCTAACACAGATTTTTAAGTAAACTAAAACACTGAAACAAGCCTTCCAGTGGTCAGTTTAAGACACATATTTGACCAATTACATAAACTTATAGATTATACCTGCAGTAGGATTAATCCAAAGTGAAGTTTTCTGCCTTGAATGAACACATGCGCATATGTCGCCTTATATACAAAAGCATATCAACTTACAACAGAAATGCTTACACATGTGATGCACCCAAGTACAGCTCTGCTCTTTTTCTGGCTGCTCCATCCCTCCCTGTGCTGAAGGGCCGCAGTGCTCACAGAAGCTCCCCTGCTCTCTGAGCTGCACAGCTGGAGTGCGATGGAGCAGCACAAGCACCATATCTGTGAGGAACTCAGGATCGACACTTGCTGCTCCCACCCCAGCACTAAAGCAGATTCCCATAAGCCTGTAATAATCATGCAAAAGGTATAAAGCAAGGCTGTTCTCCGAACAGTCAGTTATATAGCCTGTCCTTAATCTGTACACAGTATTTCTCACTTGCATGAAGCTAGAGCAGCATATGGTTCCGTGTTTATAAGCATGTTAATGACTGAAACGGGAAACTGTACAGTGTGTTTTCCTTATAAACTTTAAACTGCAATTTCTTGGTTTTGTCATTGTACGCTGCACTTATACCCTGTCAATTTGGCACAGGTGTCGAGACACTCGTGGCCACGCTGACCTGGGCACGGGGTGAGTGAAGTAGCCTCAAACACACTGATGCACCTGAAATCAGGGTCTGTGCCATAACACAAACCAGATGCGGTAAGTAAGCTTTCTATTCACGATCTGCTACAAAAAGGTTTTTTTCCAGGGAAGAATAATAAAGAATTTGACTCAACACAAGTAACTACCTGCTCCTAGGAGCACAGCAACCTTGTCAAATGTTCTCAAAAATAAAATATCAGTTTTAACGCTATGCTTTTTGAAATACCACTCAAATGTCTTCATAAACTAAAAAGTCTTGTAGGGAGCTCACAATTCTGCTTTAACCCCTTGGTGCTAAACAGCTGTTTTACTTAACAAAAGACTGCAGTGGGGAGCTCCTTAGAGGTGGTGAAATCTCACTTAAAAATACACTTGCTCCTTTCAGGAAGGTATGAGTAGTACAGTCAGCCAAACCCTGCTTAACCAAAATGGATTGCAGCTATTTTTGAGAACACAGATACAGGTCTGCTACATGACTGCACTAAAACCTGCCATCTCATATATTCAAATTACAGACAAAAGACACAAAAAAATAAAATATCCGTATTTATCTCTTCCTATCTAACAAAAATTGTGATAATTTCATCTACTTGTAAGTAGATTTCATGAATAGATGATAACTTGAAACTATTTTGTTAGTGACAGGTTGAGTTCCTGCATGTTATAATATTATCAGAAAATCATTAATGTGACTTTAATTCTGCAGCTGAAAAAAGCCTATTTGCACTTATTATTTCCTGACTATGCACACACTTACAATAAGGATATACCAAATAACATAGTGTACGCGTAGATCTTTTTCTTTCTATAAGCAGGCTACTGCTTGTCTGCAGTTTAAAAGAAGTATATGGTGAGAGCTGCTGGTGGGTTCTCACCTAAGGCCATAACATTTCAAAACGTTAACAAAGGTATTTAAGAACTGACTTAAATATGATCTCAAGAGGAGTTCTAGGAATGTCAGTTATGAACTTTAAGGACTAATATACAGGCTTTTAGTCATTCCACCCTAGCTTGTAAACTCGCACAGTTACGGTGTGCCTGTCTCAGCTTTCTCATTAAAGACCGTATTTTTCAGTGCAGCTTGAATCTTGACAAGAAGAATTTAATCCAGTAGCAAATTCACTACAATTTTTAAATGGTCATTATGTCCTTTTTTAAGTTATGGTATAAAAGTACAGATAAACAGAAGTTTACGTCTCAAAGTTGCTGCATTGATTCCTGAGTAACTTTTTGCTTAAAAATAAAACTTGGCAGATGACGTGCCCATAGTGCAGATCAAATGCATTTGGTATGTTGGAAAAAAACAAACAAACCTAAATGATCAGAGAGTTAATTCTGAAACTTGCTCATTGTGCTTGCACTATTCCTGCTCTCCGTGAGATCCCTTTTCTCTATGGGGCCCCCATTCCTCCCCTCGGTCATCCACTGACAACCTGCATGCACCAGTGTCTTCCTACTCCAACCAGAGCATTCATCCTTCTGAAATCCTTGTGGCTGCACCACAGGGATGAAAAAAAACACACGAAATGAACCAGGAAGGAGAGGGCAAATACTGCAACCTTTGGAGGTTGCAAACGCAAGGGCTACCTAAACATGCAGGTTGGGGAAGCCAAGGGGAACCAACTACAATATAGAAATCTCTATTAATTTTAATGCAAAGCCCTCCAGAACTTTTCATCAATATTTATCTGTGCCAAAAGCGATGCTTTCCCACAGGGCAGTCCCTGGCAGAACACCCCCCAGAGAAAGGCCCTGGAACAATGTGAAGGGCAGCTGTGATGGGTGGAAACTCTGAGACACTGGTGGAGACCTCCATTGCTCCAGACACACGACTGTTTTTTTTCAAAGGACAGCCTTTGCTTTATGTCCCTAAAGAAATATAAAACATGCTTCACAAGACAAGTCTTCCAGTACTCCCTGCCCCACAGGAACCTTAATAAGTCCTGATCTTGCCCTGATTTACAGCAATTTACTGGCATGGACCAGGCTATCCCATGCACCTTCCTCTGAGACCTTTGCCTGAGACCAAGGAGTACTCTAAACCTCCTCTAGTCCTCCCTTGTTGTAACAAAATACTCAAAAGTTTTCTTCTTCTTTAGGCCTGTATTAGTGCTGACAAAACCAGCCTGTAAGCATAATTTAAAAATCAGCCCCATAGCTCCATTCAAAAAGCAAACCAGCTTCAACAGCATTCAGCAACAGCATTTAATTCAAAACTGCAGGCAGAAGTTCTCCAGTGAATGCAAGGAGGGACAGCAGGTATCCACTCTCATAAAAAGTAACAGTCAGGTGACACTCATTCCAGGTGAAACCACCCACCAAAGACAGCTGTATTAGTAACGATGCAGAAAGAATTCCTTACCTGTTCGGTAGACAAAATTGCCTTCTGTCTCTGATGATGATGGAGATACCAATTCCTCCTCAAATTCATTTGAACTAAATGAACCAGAGTGATTCCTTTGCCTTGTTTTTTCAATCATAGCTGCATTAGTAGCCATGACATGTCTCAATGAGTCATTTAGGTAACGATTCAATAAGCTGCTTTTGTATTTAGGGGGTGACACATAATCCTCATTGGCACTTGTTTCTGGTCTCACTCCTGGTTTTATTACTGAACTTTCAGTTTTAATCACAGTATGATGAACTGGTTTGTTATATCCCCCTTCATTCATATGGTTTCTTGGAGGATTTTCTCCATCTGGAAACAAAAGAACAAAGACACAGTAATATATTGAATACCTAATATTTAACTAGAGGCTCCCTCTATGTGTTTTGAATTACTATAAACATGACTAAAACTAGACAATAACTTTAGACATTAGACAATGATTTTCACTTTCTTCTGTTTACACATTGCTCACAGTAGTTCCCATGGTTCTTGGATGTTCCAGCTATTCCAAAACTGTAACAGTTGCTGAGTCTAATTTGTTCATAAGCAACAAAAGGCATGTAGAAATTGATGAGAGCCTAAAAGCAATGACAAACCTTTAAAAATCTGTGTGAATAAGTTGAATTTTTATTATCATAACTTAGCATTTGCTTTTCCTGGGTACTATAACACATTTAAGCATATTTGCTTAAACTGTGCTCTTCTAATTGTCCTGCAACCAATTTTTAAAGGGGAGTGCAAATCAAAGGAAAGTGAGTACAAACTAAAATTGGAACAATGCAAATTGAAACTGAGTAGAAACTGAAGAATGTTCTTCCAAAAATTCACCTACACATTTCTGACAGTATTCTGCGGGATTTCTTCTTGCCAATGTATCTCTATGTCACAACCGACTGAACAAAAAGCACCTACAGACATAATTCATACAGATGTTCTATTAAGAATTATAGGGTGCTATTGAAAAAAAAAATCCTACACTTGCTAGTGTAGGAAGAGAATTTCAGTGCATCAGTTAAGAAAAACACTTGCTGGTAAAATACATAAAATAAATACAGTAATGGTCAGTCTTAACATATAATAAGTCCCACTGAAGTTAATTGGATTATCTTGTTAATGATGTGATATTGCTATAGATCTTCCATCAAGGAAGGGAATCATCCTGATTAATTTACACAATCCCGTTTTGCCAGCCCGCATAGCAGTTGGGAGCCAAAAATAGCACCTAATTCAAGAAAGTAAAGGTGGATCCACTGTGGGTGTTTTGTGAGAAGTTAGGGCTCCCTTCGGGTATCTGATCCTTTCTAAACCTATTCTAAACATTTTAAAATCCATATAAAGGGCATCAACAAACCTTCAGAGCATGAGTCATCGCTGCTCACGCTAAGTCGTTCAGCGTTTCCCTGAACGTATTTGTTGTACAGTTTTATTCGTAAAGCCCAGCTAAGATCTGGTTGCCTGACAGTATTCTTCAGGCGGCGTCTTGCATTGGCAAACCAGTTTGACACCTGCATTCAAAGAAGTGTATTAGTTTCTCTTGAAAACAATACAAACAAACAAATCTAACCCACAGAGTTTTCATGGGTTTTATGCATACCCCCAGATAAAGGCAAACACGGGAAATGTGAAATTTTCACTAAGGAACCTCAGACAACATGGCAGGTTCAGGCTTTCCACCCTTCCCAAGTCTTAGCAAACGCCCATTATTAACAAGGTTTTTATTAAGATGTCCCAAAAAATTAACTTTATATGAATTTTTGTTGTTGTTGTTGAGATACTGCCCTGAACTTTCAAAACAAACCTTTGATACATCACTTGCATCCTAAATTAAAACATATAGCTAATATTTGGTAATTTGCCTGTGACATTTATGTAACTACATAAAGCTACAATAAGGCTGTTAAACAGAAAAAGCCACTCTGAATTTGGTTACACAGAAGTTCAAACTCTTCCCCCACGCACTACTGGTACTCCAAGTCTGACACGCAGTGGGTAAACGAAGTCTATACAACATACTTTTGAATTGCTGCACTAATCAACCATTTGCTCTTCAGAGCAGCACCTTTTATGAACTCTTTCCGTTGTTGAAGCCCTCAAAAGCAGTGAAGATGCAGATTCCTCACACTGTGGTTACTAAACAAGAAACCAGCTTGTCCTCATCAGCAGAGCATTTTCTAGTGTGACATTGCAAAACAGATACATGTTAAGTGTCCTTCTGGCATACAGGGTCACCACAAAGTCAGACTCAAAGACAGGGATTTCACAGTGCTTTAGGTACCAAGGGAACAAATGGGCACTGTACAGTCTTCTGTGCCAGCAGTGCTAATCACACCACCGAGTGGGATGCATGTACTTGCAGTGACTTTTCATTAAAGTACACCTGCAGAAATGCTGGCCTTAGTTCTACTGTAACTTAATACATAAAATAGGAAATACTGATACTGACAGAGTGACCTTACCATTACCTTACTACAAGCAAGAGCAGAGGCAAGCTACCTACACTCTAACAATATTTGTTTAATGATAAATCAGGTCTGAAAAATGCTATCTATTCCTCGCAGGAATAAGTGTATTTTGACATGACCTCTACAAGAAGGAGGCAGAGTAGCATTACTTGCCAATAAGAATGTAAAGAATGTTGGGAGACTATAGCCCCACTCACATCTTTCTGTTGTGAAAGTGCACACAGAGGAAGCTGGAGAATACTGCAGTTATATTCTGACCTGGGAATGATCATACTATTTAATTTATGTTAACCTGCAAAGCAAGTTAACACATGTTTTATCAACACACGCTACCCCACCTACTAGACAGTCAAACTGTAGACCTCAGTGATGGATTCTGGACCTAGTTTTATCATCTGTCTAATGTAGCAAAAGTTGTATAAATTGCACAGAAATATTTGGCTATTTATTCTGGATTGATAATTTCTTCTACAGTGATTATGAGAAAACAAACACTATC
The DNA here is from genome assembly GCA_013389865.1 of Piaya cayana. Classification (NCBI taxonomy): domain Eukaryota; kingdom Metazoa; phylum Chordata; class Aves; order Cuculiformes; family Coccyzidae; genus Piaya; species Piaya cayana. The sequence goes on along the minus strand of WAAB01001685.1, from coordinate 40,826 downwards.
TGCAAGAAGGAAAAGCAAAACTTCAGTTCAGAGTCCCATCTAAAACTTAGCAGGGGTATCTTAAGCCTGTGACTTTGATTTTATTTAAAATCCCATTTACTTCAAACAGGGTTCCACTGAAAATACAGAGCACGGATGCCAAAGAGACAACTTTACAGACCATGCAGTTTACTGTGACAGGTTAGAACTGCAGCTGGCAGAGAAGAGTAAGTAATTTCCATTCTCTTCCAAGGTTACTTGTCTATATTCATCATATTGACACGGAGATCATTATAGTAAACCAGAAAGGATGGGTTGGAATCCATCCACTTCCTACTGCTGCTAACAAACTCACTCCAGACTGCTGAGCTGAAGCAGCAATCACCTGGCTGCTGCGTGATTTCGTATAACTCTGAAATAAAGTATGTAACAATAGAAATGGATCAGTCCAGGGTCCCACTGAATATTATAGCAGTTTCTGCAGCATCTTACGAAACTGACAGCTTTCCAGCCCCTCACAAGATTTCATTATGCTCCATTTCATTACATATTGAAATATTGCATCAGTGAAGTGCCAAGTACAGAAAAGAAAGATAATGTGACTCATACATAAAAGCAATTAATTTCTTGCATGGTACTCTTGGTTTATTTTGGGCTCATTCTTCCCTTGCCAACGCTTTGCTTTCTGCATATCAGTATGAAAAGATGAGTCATATTTTATGTCTTCAGCTATGAGAGAAGGAAATAGTAGTATTTGATCATTATCAAAGAACCTGAAGTCAGCATTTACAAGAGATGCTTTCTGCTGAAGCACAAAGCAGCACACTCACTCCAGAAACTCTTACCCAAATGCAATTACAACAAGGCACACTGAAGCTGAAAGAAAGGCAAATCCACTTAGGAGGCTTTTAGGCTAAATCTATGGTGTGGTATCTCTGGGTGCTCTCCTGCTCTTGGGCACTGGTATATATTGGTGGAAAATTCTGATCTATGAGACATGAAGATATTCCACATCTCTCTCACTCTTCAGTCTTGGACAATCTCCAGGAGTGTGGACTGGAAGAGGCTGTGTGGCCACAGGCTGCACCAGACAGCACGCTCACACTGAGCTCTAGCCACCACCTGGGTTATTACAGATTACAGGCTGTTCCTGGCTCCTTTAAAGCCAAGGACAGTTGTGTCACTAATTTAAACCAGCCTCAAATGTCACCTTGTGTATTCATGCAGTTGTTAAAAAGTTGCATACCTGCTGCTGTGGATCCCACTCACTGCAAGTGCCTGTTTTCACCACCACTCAGTGAAGCCACTACAAAAAGAAACAGCCTAAACTGCCAAAAGCCACCTGTCTTTTACAAGGACCCCAAGTTACACTACTGTGACCTCAAAAAATAAAAACCTCAAAAATAATTATTTGCATACAAGCCAGTGGGAAAACCTTCGCATAAAGCTCCCAAAGAACTAAGANAGAAACAGCCTAAACTGCCAAAAGCCACCTGTCTTTTACAAGGACCCCAAGTTACACTACTGTGACCTCAAAAAATAAAAACCTCAAAAATAATTATTTACATACAAGCCAGTGGGAAAACCGTCTCAGAAAGCTCCCAAAGAACTAAGTATCAGAACTCAGTATCTTGAAAAAAATGCATGATAAAATTCACTATTCTTGTATAGCAACAACCATGTAGTTCTTCAAGAAGTAAAAGGACAAAAGCCAACGAGAATGACAGCAGATATGTTTTCCAGCATTCATATTTTACAGCAGTTCAGTCATTCCCAGAGAGCATCAGGTACTTGTATCAGCATCACGAAATATTGATCCTATGGCTTTGCTTCTGAAGAGACTCTGGGATTTCATTGTAATTTGTTCCATTTCACTGCTTCCAAGTGGACAAAGTTTCAGAAACGAAACATAACTCAAGCAGCTGTCCTCCTCCAGTAATCCAGATATGCCTTTATGATTCTGAATACTACTAAATACACAGCAGCACATGACCAATATATTAATCCTAGTATTGCAAAAAACTTCTCTTCAACAATATGGCCATTTGTATTTCTTTCTGGGAGGAATATATAACCATTTTTCTTTTTTATCTGACAATAACATTTAAACCAAAATTTAAAATAAAATAAATCAAGTAATGCAGTTAATAATACAAAAAAAATGTAGCATATTAATAGCACATTAATAGGACAAGTTATTGGATTCTGAATTGGAATCTAATTGAAGTAAAACATAAAATGTCTTTTCAAACTGTACTGCTTTTTCAGCTCCCTGCTTTGGCAGTTGGGGAAGCAGAAAACTTTGTGGACTGTTGGACTGAAAGCTACAATAACATTTACCTTGAGGACTCCCGAAGACCTTGCTGGCCTCCCCAGGAATAAGTCAGCTCAGAATTTGCCCCGGGTTTTGCTACTGCTTCTTAGGAAACAAGATGATTTATGATTTCTGTGAAATCCTACCTCCTTGAAAGAGATTGACTCTCGCTCTGCAGTATTGTTGAACATGCAGCTGGAACAGCCTCTTTGCTGTCCCACTGCACCAAAGAACAGGGAGTTAAGCCAAAGTAATAGGTAGACTAGAATAAATTAATTTAATGAAAATAAAATTGTGGAAGATCCAGCATGCAGATACTGTCCTAGAAAAAAGGGCTGGACATTCACCTCCTTGTCTCAAATACAAACTGGATTTATATATGCCATAATATTGCAAAAGCTTCTTTGGAGAGATGGTACATAGTGGAACAAGGTTCATTGATGAAAGAAAAGCACATGGAGAAGAGTTACAGCTGTATTATCAATATCGCTGTGACCAACATCATCTTCCAGACAGCTGCTGAAGAATTTTTCCAAGGTCAGCAGTCAGGTGAAAAACAAAAAAACCCCAACCATTCATTCCCTAAAGGATATTTTGGCAGAAACTCAAAGGGATTTTCAGCAGTATCTTCTGTCCTACCTAGGGCTTCTAATGACATGGCGTCAGCACACAAGGGATGCTGTGAAGAGGTTAATAGCTGTCACTAGACAACAGCCTCCACAGGAGCAGAAAGCTGTGGGGGAAGCACACGTTCCTATCAAGAGCAAACACCGCGGGACAGCACCAAGAAACGGAAGAAGAGTAGGAAATATGAGACAGGTCAGCAAATGTGAAAGCATGTAACCCAGAAAAAACATCATAGACTGTTTCCTGATTCTCCAACAATGTCTGGTGTTACTAGATTAGAAAAACAATCGCAAGAGACCCCAGCTGATGCTTTTGAAAAGTGCCTCTCCTGGGACAGAAGAAAAGTTTTCCAACAGAGCCCGAAGCTCCGTCCTGAGCCTACGCTTGGTTAACCCACTCAGATGAAAGAGCACAGGCTTCAGGGAACCTATTTCAGATGTACCCAGTGTGACTGAGATCACAGCCTAGTGCCTTCTCTCTCATCCTCAGAGAAGAATTTTGATCTGTATTACAGTCTTGCTCTTTCTGAGCATCTGAAAGGTAGATGTGGGGCGTGTGTTTTGTTCTTCCAAGCCTAGGAGTGACACTGGTGCCAGACATATGTATTTACCTATTGCACAGATGCTATTGTATTCCTGGATTTAAAAAGCATTGCACCCAAATGATGGAAGAAACATCTGGGGTTTCTTTTTGATGCTGTGCTTCTATAAACAAAGATAGATGTGCTGGTTTGCACAGCTCTGTCAAGTACTATAGTTCATCGAAATAAGGTCAAGTTCAGCTCCAGTGAAGATCCACTGGAGTCATAGGGGTCTAGAGAGATAAATGTAGCCCTCCATGGTTCTTTTTAATTTTATTCGATATCTTACGCAGATTGTAAAATTAGTGGCCATGGCTCACGTATTATTTTATGCAGGCTAACACAGCAAGCCTCCATCAGGATTTATCAAAGCTGCCACAATAAAATATTGCAAACACCCACTACTTGTTTTCACCTTGCCCATTCTGTGGCATTTACAAAAGAACAGGAGAAAAACTCCTCAAGACACGATTAATGTGAAAGTCTCCCAACGTGGATTCTGGATGCATGTTTTAAATCTCACACAAAAATACAGGAATATTTTAAAAGCCATAGTGCAATAAACTACTCCCGCAGAATTGCGGCATTGAACAGACAGTGTTTATATAATTGTATTTTTAAAAGACTGAGCAAACCTTTCATGTATATTTTTTAAAAGCAAGAGAAGTTGTTTTAACTGTACCTTCCAGTTATAACTGGCGTTTTCTGGGACATTAATATTATTTTTGTCAAAGTTAAAGTGTTTTTTCTAGTGCAATAGTTTCACAGTGAGGTACTTAAGTGTAAAAGTTTCCCATTCTGCTGTTACTAGGATTGAAATTCATAGCAATGGCTTTTTTGAAGGAAACACTCAAAATAATAACACTAAATTACCACCTTCTTTTTCTAATAATTCATGTTATTTTTATATTTTCATGTCCTTTGCAGAGCAACACATAATCTGTTAGGCAGAGCACTGAGAACCTGATCCTGCAAACACATGTATTTCATTTTACGCACCTAGCAGTAGCTCCCGGTAAGGAAATAAGATTACTCACAAAGCATAAATCTTTGCAGCATCCAGACCGAGATAGCATCACTTTGCAACCGATAGTGTTTAACTACAGGATTTCAATAGAGCGCCAGATGGCAAAGAGAACAAAGAAGTAAGATTTATAAACATTCGCAGCCAACTTTATACCTCTTGCTGCAACAACACTGCCAGTCATTTCAGGGGACTTTTACCGCAGAGCAAAACACTTACTCCCCGTGCCTAGTTACACTGCAGTGATTCCTGCAAAGGCAGCGCACGGAAACACTAATGTCTGTGCAACAGGTGACGATTATTATTAAAACAATAAAACTGTTTCCTTTCTGGCTCCCAACAACTTCCTCACCGATTCCTATTCTGCGCTGAAACGTGTTACTGTTCGGTTTTTGTTTGGTTTTTTACCTGAATATTTTTTTAAAGACTAAGCAAAAATATTTCCCCTGTAATTTCTGAACAGGGTTAAAGATTCGGAGGAGGGAAGTCAGACACCTTCTGCCACTCGCCGTTAGCAATTCCCCAGCCGGAGGGGCTCCCGAGGCCGAGGGCGCCGGCCGCTCCAACGCCCCCCGGGCTCACAGCGGCGGCTTCGGCCGACGCTGCACCTGCCCGTCCCCTGCCCGCCAAGGCTCCGAGCGCCCCTTACCTGCACCAGGGTCATCTGGGAGCCGAGGGCCAGCAGGATCTTCTCGGTCTTGGTGGGGTACGGGTTGTCGCGGTGCTTGTAGAGCCACTGCTTCAGCGGCCGCGCCATGTCCTGCAGCGCCTGCCGCTTGTGCCGCACCTTCCCGCCGCTCTGCCGCGCCCTGCGGCGGACAAGGGGCCATCAGCGCCGCGGGGAAAGGGCGCGGGGGACACGGGGAAAGGGCGCGGGAGCCTCGGGGAAGGAGCGCTTGGGGCCGTGACCGGCAGCCGCCCGGGCTCCCCGCACCGCGCAGCTCCCTACGGGTGTGGGGGAGCCTGCCTGGAGACCCTGCCCATCCCCGGGTCTGTCCCTGCCCGGGGAACCCCCCGACGCTGCACCAGCTGCTCGGGAGAAAACGATGCCCGCAGCTCCCCAGGCTGAGGGCCTGGGGGGAGCGGAGCGGGTTGGGACTCGGAGCCGGCGTCGCTGGCCGCGCTGATGCCGCGGGCCCGGCGGGGATCCCGGGCGGTGCGGGCGCCGAGAGCCCCGACGCTCTCGGCATCTGCCAGGCGAGCGGTTGGAGGTCACTGAGGGGTTTTCCAGAGATGCCAGGGCTGCCCCGGCCAACAGAGCCGCACTCCCCCGCCCCGATTCCTTCGCTGGTCACGTTCAGAGACACCCGCGACACCGAGCAGCTGCCGGGCCGGTCGGAGCCGGCGGCGAGGAGCGCTCCCGAAGGAGCGGCCGTGCCGCTCCCCAGCGCCCCGGAGAGCGGGGAGCGGGAGAGGGTTTGTTTGTAACAACACCATAAGAAAAAAAAAACAACCATGGTAGAAAATAAAAAGCGAATGAAAAACGTCGCGAGAATCGGAAGGAAAACACAGAGGCGGGATGGGGCCGGCGGCGCGGAGGCTCCGGGCGGAGGCGGCAGGGGGCGCCGCAGAGCCGGGAAGAGCCGAGCCGAGCCGGGAAGAGCCGAGCCGAGCCGGGAAGAGCCGAGCCGAGCTGGGCTAAACCGAGCCGGGAAAAGCCGAGCCAGGCAGAGCCGGGCCGAACCGCGCAGATCCGCGATGTGCCGAGACGCGACGCGCTTCTAATGACAGGTCCATGGAACATAACCTGCGCCCAACCGACACCGCTGTTAAAAGTAGGAGCTGATGCAATCGTTAAGGTGGAAATTCAGCAGCAAAACAGCTCCTCGGGACTTCTCGGTATCGGTGCCGCCTGACCGCGCTCCTTAGTGTTTACTTGGTAAAGCTGCCCCGAAATGTCTGGCCCGCGCTCGCCAGTCGAGCCCTTCGAGCTGACCGCCCGCCGGAGCTAACGCCTGTTCTCATCGCCTCTTATTTCACCTGCTACGGCACAAGGAAAAAAAAAAAACAAAAAAACACAGCCGCAGACGACTCAGCCTCAGCTGCCGTTTCAGCAAACCCGATCCTAGCATCACCCTGCCCGGCCCTTGACTGGCACCGAGCTGGTCCCGTTTCCAGACCCGTTTCTAATCCCGTCCCAGGAAAAGCTCCGACACCGCCGCTCCTTCCCACCCGCCCGGGACCGGCTGCCCCGGGGACTTTAATTACACGGAGCGTCCGGCCACAGCGGACAAGCCCCGTTTTCTCCGCTTTGTTTTTGTTTGGGCGAGGGTGGATGAGGGGGGTCAGTCAAATACCGCAGGACAGCAGCGCTCTGTCCGGCGCGTTCCAGCCCGATCGGCCGCCTCTCCCATCGCCCGCGGCCGCAATTTCGCACCGTGGCTGTGGAATCGAAGGCGCGCGGGGCGGGGGCAGCGGCGGAGGGGCAGGGGGCCCGGGGGGCGCAGGGCGCACGTACCCGGCCCGCCGGCTGCGCAGGCTGAGGCTCTCCTTGATGGACGGGCTGTCGGGCAGCAGCACCTCGGCGCGCCGCGGCCCCTCCACCACCCCGACGTAGGGCCGGCCGCCCCGCTCCCGCTCCTTGGCGTCCTCCTCGAAGAGCACCGGGCCGCCGAGCTTGCTGAAGACGATGGTGTTCATGGTGGGGGCCTGGCCGCCGGCTCCGGGGCGCGGGGGGCTCGCTCTGCGCTGCGGGGAGGCGGCGGCGGTCACCGGGCGGCCGCGCCGAAACCCGCCCGGCGGGGCTGGGGTGGGGGGGCAGCCCGAGGCACCGAGACCGCCCGCGG
>WAAB01001685.1:0-33491 GCA_013389865.1 Piaya cayana | reverse complement strand
CGGCCCCGCCCGCGCCCCGCACCTCGCTCCGCGTTCCGACAGTTGCGAGCGCGGCTGTTCCGTCGCCGTTCGCGTTCCGCTCTCGCTCGCTTTCTCTCTCCCCCCCCCCCCTTTTTTTTTCTCCTTCCCTCCCCGTTTGGGGAGGGAAACAAATTGTTTTTAACTGAGCCCGGAGGCTCGGCCAGCGCGCAGCCCCTCGCGCCTGTGGGACGCGGCTCCCCGTGCCCCGGGGACGGCAGGACACCCCGACAGCCCCGCGGGGCCGGGAGGGGCCGGGAGAGGCGGCCGGAGGGAGGGAGCGCACGGCTGGGCAGCGCCCGGGGTGCCGGGGAGGCGGCTGGGACGCCGGTCGGGGTCCCGCGGCCCCGCGCCGCTCATTAGCGCCTCCGTTTAACGAAGCCGGACCGGGGAGCTTCCCCCCCGCCGTCTCGCCCCCGCCCTACGAGGCTGATCAATCAGACCGCGGTCCGCGCTCCCGTGAGCGCTCCCGCGGAGATGCGCCTCTCTCCGCCCCGGCCCCGCCGCCCCGGCCCCCGTTAATATTTACAAGGATGTAATTCAGACGTTGTTCGGCCGCCGCGGCTGAATGGGGAGCAGCCGCCTGCGACGTGCGCGGCGCGGACCCCGTGCGCGCACCCTGCGCGGTCCCGCGCCCCCCGGCCCAGCAGGAGTCTCCGTAGCCGCCACCGGCTTTATCCTTTCGTCTCCCCGTCACCCGGGACTCGTCCCATCCCGTCCTCCCGGACCGGAGAGGGCACCGCGGAGGGGGCGCGCGGTTCTCCGCGGCGGCGGAGCGGTGCGGGTTCCCGGCGCCGGGACCAGGGCGGGGACCCGCTGTGAGACTGGCCGCTCCGCGGGCACAGCGGTGGCTCCGGCCTCGGGCACCCGCACCCCTGTCCCGCACCGTGGGTGCTTCCTGCGACCTCTGGGCTCCCTCCTTGCCTGCATCCCACCTTCCCTGCATCGCTCCATCCCTGCACCCCTGCATTCCCGCATCCCACCTTCCCTGCACCCCTCCATCCCTGCATCCCACCTTCCCTGCATCCCTGCATCCCTCCATCCCTCCATCCCTCCATCCCTGCATCCCTCCCTCCCGGGCACCGGGCAGTGTGCCCACTCCACCAAGTCCTGCAGCCACACACGCTGGAAAAAGGGATCCCTGGAAGCTGAGCAGCCTGGTATCAGAGAGCAACAACCCGGCTGTAATTTCTCCCGTTGGTGAAGGGAACCAGGAGGGCCATCGGGAAGGGCAAAGGACTTCTCTGCACCCTGCACTACCGCTGGCCTTTGGGTAAAGCCCTGCTAGAGGCTCCCCTGCAATACGTGCCCTGGCCAGAGAGTTCACAAAGGGGGACGTACAGTGACACCGTGGGACAAACACCTCCTGGTCTGTGCTAATGTGCTTATTAGGGGCTTGCTGAAAAACACACAGCTGCAATTATTGCCATGACCAGCTGAACTGTTTATGACCTGGGAAGAATTATTAGAATTGTATTATTAGCAAAATGAGACTGAGAAAGCCACGGGCTTGATCAAAACCAAGCTCCCAAGGGCTCCTGCTCACTTCAGTGAAACAGGAAGGTCATCTCAAGCTTTTGCAGTCTCATAGGAGTATTTGCCCTGTTGTTTTCTCATTCCCCTCCTGTCCCCCTGGCACGGCAGTGTACATCCCTTCAAGCTGGGCAGGTGCAGGCTCTGTCCCCCAGCTCCGAAGGGGAGGCGTGGATGGAGCACAGCAGGTTTCTGTGGGCCCCACAAGCTGAGTCAGCCCCTGGAGCAGGGTCAGCCCATGTGCTGGCAGAGGACAGAGCACGTGCCCTCAGAAGAGCCTTCCCTCCTGTCTGCTGTGATGGCATGGATGTTCATCCCCTGTGTGGTGGCTCAGAAAGAATTGGGAAGGCAAAGATAATCCTCCTCCATGTCTTCTGGTGATGGTGCTGCTTGAGTATGGGGTTAGGCAATAGTATGCACTGCCCAGGTGTGTTCCTCTCCTCAAGGACACATCCATGGTCCTCAGGAGCGTTGGGGGTGTACACTGCCCACCTGCCTGGCTGACCAGACCTGAGTATCTAGGGCAGCAGGTTGCTGATGGCCTGGCAGGTCCCACATCCACACCCAGAATAAATCACAACAACGAGAGCCAAGGGCAGAAATCAGCATTTGGAAAGTGGCTCTGGAAAAAAAACAAAAGTCTGTGTGGGGCAGGCAATGCCAAGCACAGTGAAGCAATGGCAGGAGCAATTGGCACTGCGGCACCTTACAAGCCTCTAAAGCAGTGTGAGCTCCCAAATCATCACATGTAAATCTCACACATGCCCGCCCCCTCCATATTTTATTACTTAGATCACAGTTGAAAAGCTTAAATGAAAACAGGGTTTCTGTTTCCAGAGCTTGTTTAACATTGTGAATGTGATACAAACTGTGGGCTTCATGTTTTTAATTAAGGTTACTTACCCAGCCACGCACAGAAAAGTAAGTCAGTAGCTGCTGGCCACATACCGGAGCCCGCAGCTGGCTCCCCTGAGGAGGATGCAGCACGGGCTCCCACTCATCCTGCAGTGGGTCAGGGGCTTGGGGTACAGGGAAAGCTGAGGCACCTGCTGGGCTGGAGCTGCAAGGAACTACTTGTCAGTCCTTGCAAAATCCCTCTCTCAGGCCATGCCTGCTTGCCCAGCCGCAGACAGCCAGCAGGCCAGGATGGCATGCCAGAAAGTGGCAGCAAGGCACCCTTCCAAGGGATATCGTGCAGAAAGAGCCTAAAAGCAGTGCTCTGGGGCCTAATCTGTCTCACTGGAGGAGCCAAGAAAAAATCAACTGCACTGTCAGGCTGAGGGGAGAATTTGCTCCTGAGGTTGCAAGCAACGGAGCTCCCTCTGCAGTGTCAGCCCTGCTCCAGTCCGTGGAGAGGCTGCAGCCCCAACCTGGCTGCCCACGGTGGGCAGCTGCCCTGCAGAGGTCAGCTGACACCCCTGGGGTAGACTGGAGCCTGCTCCTCCTTCCCTGGCAATCCAAAATCAATTTGGTAGGGTCCCATTTATGCTCCTAAATACAGACTTCATTTCTGGTTCAAACTCCCAGCAAAATGTTGCTTTTGTCCCTTGCTTCGTGCTCTGGTTGTTTTTAAAATACTTTTGGCAAACATTTCCTTGGCATTGCATTCTCACAGCTCACCCATCCAGCTGCGGATTCCTTCACAGTAAACATATATGTTTGAAATTCAAAGAATTTCTTCACGTCCCTGGTACACTCTGCACTATGGCATGCTGGGTGGCTAAATAACTACAGCCATGTATGTCAAAGGGCCTGAGAATCTGGGTAGGTGAGAAATTGTTTAGGATTATGCAAAATGAAGTGTTATCTACACTGCAAAATAGCCACACTCACAGGGAGAGCAGCTGCAAAGACCTGTTACCACCCATGGCAGTAGCTGGGTCAGTGCTAAGCAAAGTCCTGAGGCGCACATAGACAAGGATGAACCTGCTTAACGAGGTTCTCTGAAATGGTGCCTCAAGGGGTTTGTTCTGCTTCTGCCGACAGGCACAGCTGGCAGAGCCACAGCCTTAGCAGGACTCTTCCTGCTTAGCCTGGCAACCCCAAAAGCGCTGGGGTGAAATAAAGTAGGGGTGAAGTTAAATCTCACAACAGGGAGCGTCATTAAGTATAATCCTAAGGAAGGAGGAAGAACTGTCCCCTTTGAACATTTCACAGGACCAATTCCTAGAAAAAAAAACTGGCTTAGAGCAAGAGGTAATTGGTGCTCCATCCTTGGAAGTAACAGGGTTATCATACTGGGCATCCAACATCTAATAGAGGAGATAATTATGTTGGTCTACTGGAAAGCAAAGACAGACTTTCCAGTTGCCACTTAATTACAAGCCTTTTTGCATGCAAACGGCTGTGGAGAAAGGAGTTTTGGAAGGTTTCTCAACAGTAGTGAAGAAGCACCTAAAGGATAAAATGTGTGCTTATTTCTCTTCTTTATGGGTATTTGATTTGGAGGAACTGGTAAGATTGTGTGCTGAAATGGAAACATATATGCAGAAAGAAAACATGCCAATGTCATCTGTGACCATCCCCAAAGCAGGTTGGCTGGTGGTGCTGCGGCTGGTGGTACTGGTAGCACTGCTACAGGAAACACCATCAAACCATAAGGACAAAGATTGTGAGGAGCAAGGAGGGCAACAACACCAAGAAGGTGGAATGGGGAGGCTGCCAGGAGGACAGCCTGGCAGCTGTGACCATTAACCAAATCCTGGTTTCAAGTTCAGGTCCAGCAAGTGTAGACTGAGACAAAATCATAGCCTGTAACTCCAGTGTAGCACTCAGCATAACTCAGATCATTTGCATCCAGGAAGGGCATTAATTAAAGGACCTGCTCTACTGCCTGCAGGCTGCTGAATGCAGCAGAAAGGTGGAACGGACTTCACTTGATGAGAAAAATGAAAATGAGAACTGTACTAGATTCTCTACAAATGCAGGAGAGCACTTTGTATAAAGGTCCAGCTCTTCTCATCCACAAAACTACAGCTGAGGTTGCATATGGTTTTGTGTGTAGAAAAGAGCAGACTGAGGGCATGGCGGGGGTCGTAGAGTGGACTGATGATACATACTATTTTGTCATGTGGCTTCTAGCTCAGCTCAGCAATGAAACCCAGAGCCTAGGCTGTAGCATGGCACAGGGACAGGTTAACCATGAGGCTGTGCCTTGAACCTGGCCTTACACGTGGCTGTGAGGGTGCAGGGGGGCCCTCCAGACACAGAGAACTAGGCTAGCAAACATGGGTAGGAGGCAGGAGTCTCCTTGGAAGCTGCAGCAGGCAGTGCCATCCCCTATTTCTGCTAAGAAGCAGAGGGCTCTGTGTGGTGGCAGCCCTGGTGACACTCTCAGACTACGGAGAAACCACTGGGGTTAGCAGCAGCAAAAGCCCCAGACAAACCACAAACCAAAAAAACCCCCAGCCCAGTATATATCTGTTGCTTCACTGGGGAAGCAATTGGAGGACGCAATTTTGTTCTTCATTTTCTTGATGTGTTTTGTCCTAAGAATTAATGAACAACAGTGTAACAGAGTCTTCAAAGAGGGATGAGATCCCAGTTCTTTCTACTTCCATGTCAATCTCTCCAAAAAGCTGGAAAAATAAGTTCCTGACTGGTGCTCCGTGGCTTTTTTTTCTAGCCACTCTGTTCCGTGTCCATTTTTTATTGCATTTTTTAGATTTCCATTCCCTGGGCCATGTAAAACAAAGCACCTTCCACAGGGCTTCTGCTGCACACAGCGGATATGGGGAGGAGGAGGGCGGTGGAGTTTGCAGGAGCCCTGTGGAAGGTGCTTTGTTTTGTCAGGGCTATGTGACCAGCCACAAGGGCAAAAGGGCTCCAGAGAGGAGCCGGATGATTTTCCTGGGAATGACAATGGTGTGTAATTAGGAGGAAACATGTTCAGTGGAAGAAGCTGTGCAGTTTGGTCTGGGACAGCGCCAGTGACTCACAACCAGGACTTTTGGTTATTCAGTTACATTCACATGTGAACTGTTCCCCGTCTTGTCCTCTTAGGCCCCAGGTGGGATCTCAGCTCCTACAGCCTGCCTGGTTTCTCCAGTTCTCTGCTCTCCTTTGAGTCAAGCTCTGTTAGTTGCTCTGGTTTGCACCATCACTCCTCTGCTGCTCATTTTCACTTAACCTCAAGGAATACAGAACCAGAGACCCAAGCCTTACAGGTGTACATGAATCCTTTTTTTCTGTACAATCAGGAGCTTAAACATCCCCAAAGAGGCTGATTTTCTCAAGTAGATGGTAATGCATCAATAGAATCAACATTGATAATTTTGCTGCTATGCATATTATTCTCTTCATAACCATGTTCCTTTTAACTGAGTTTTTAATCTTGTCTCAGGAATTCACATATTTGGTGTGTTTACCAGCCAGGGAATGATTCAGTTCTATTTAATGTAGTATCTCAGATGGCTGATGTCTGCTCTACGTTTGCAAAGTGAATGTAGATTTGTTTGGATTTAACCTTAATGGTTACAGGTCACATTGCAGAAATCACTGCTTTGAAAAGTTAAGGATAAATGTTGGACAGTTGATAACAATAATAATGATAATTCTACATTTTCGTCAGCCACCTGTGCAAAAATAAACAAGACATGCTGTGTTATTGAATTCCCTACTATTTATTCCACCTAGTGCCACTGGAAAGCATAAAGTCAGGTATTTTTGCAACTAATATTCTTCAGAATGACAGATATAAAGGTCAGTCCATCCTTTTAAATAATTATCTGCAGAATGTTTCAAACCACAAGGAATAGTTGCTCAAGCCTGCCTTTTCTGGGACAGAGGAGGATGTGTGACTAAAAGTGATGCAGGGACACTGTGATTCATAGGCCGTCTGCCTGGGACCTGTCTTCCAGGATTTGGTCTACCAGCCCAAACTCTGCAACATCCCTAAATACTAAAAAAATGTGAACCAAGGTGGAAAGGTGTGCGTGGGCTGAGGGGATGGAAGGGGCAACTGTGAAGGGCTGACTCTGTTTCCCATTTGAGCTGCATGCTATTTTATGTGACCTTGAATATTTCACAATCCCCATTCCTCTCTTCTGCAGCTGTAACACAGGAATAATAACACTTCCTCCCCTTTCCCTGCTTCCTACTCTGCTTTTGGCACATGGCTAATAGAAGAGAGCTTGATCTCAGTTGGAATCTATCAGTGCTACTGACATGTTAATAATACCAGCAGAAACGTTTCCTCTTTCCTTTGCACTGACAAAGCTGTGTACGGGGTAGCAGCTCCCAACACGTCAGCTCAGAGCATATTCACTTTCAACCCCAAATCTGAGGTGTTTTCCGGAGACAAGACAGAGAGGATACAAGATTCTGACTGACTTTTAGGATTTTAAACAAGGAGAAGCAGTCATAACATGCTTCAGTTTGGTGGCCCTCTAGTTATTGCATAAAAACTTCTGAAATATCCTCAGCCTTTTGGCTGCTTGTATGGCGTAAAACCTTGTGCAGTTTCAATTATTTTCTGTCTAGAAGCTTCCCCAGTAGATGTCAGGTCCTGGAGAGGACAGGCAGAGCTGGAGCATGTTGCCTTGGCAACTCAGATGTAATTGAGGAGATTTTTGTCTTGAAGGAAAACCCCAAACTTAATGCCAGTTTCTATAAAAGCTGTATGGCATCAGGCACCCGGAGCATCCCAGAGAGAGCTCCCTCTGGGACACAGGATCCCACTCTTTCCAGCTTTGCTCAGGAGCCACCAAGTAGCAGGTTGATTTCCCATAGAAGTAGCCTAAGAAAGTCTGAGAATAAAATAAGGCTGCAGAAGGATTTTCTAAAGATGACTTGGGATTAATGTTTTTGGCCTGAGTTTGAAAATCCCTTTCCTTATTGCTTGCAGTCATATAAAAACATCTCCCTGGTTGCTCTAGCTGTTACATAATTGATAATTTATAAATCCCTAATGACTTACAAGATTTCTTGAAGTTTTCCAATAATAATAAATACAATGTTTATTCAAGCAGATTAAAAAGTCAGGTGGATCATATTAATTTGTTTAACTACTGCTGATAGCTGTTTTATCTCCTTTTCAGGAGAAATGAAGTTAAAGCTCTGTAAATAGTTTTTAAATACACAAATGCTCTTCTAGCAGAAGGCAAAGCCAAAGATTCAGAAAGGCAGTTTGGCTTTCATAGCTATTGCTAGCCTCAAATGTCAGTACCCAAGGAGAGGCAACAAACTCATACTCTTGTATTTTCCTCCTTGTGTACAGAATAGACAGATTCTGCAGGGCACAAAACATGAGGTGTAGCTGTGTAACTCATGTACAAACCATTACTATTTATTATTGGTGAGGCTGAGGTGTACGAACCCATGGAGGAAATAGCTGGCACATCTTCATTAATTCCTTCTGGTTCTAAAGTAGTTTTCAGGAAATAATTCTCCAAGACCTTGGCTACACACACAGTGCATTTATTGGGAGTTGGCAAGGGCACCAGAAACTATATAGTTCATAGAACGCTCATTTCTTTGGTTCCTGAAGGTATTTATCAAAACTGATTTTTAGACAGATTGGAGCCACGCACATACACACTACCAGTTCTATGATGCTTGCTTGTGTCTTCAAGCACTTTAGGTTTAACTATAACCCCCATCCACCCTGTGAATAAGCTTCAGAAATTCCCCAATGGCATTAAAGGTTGTTTTGAGAATGAAGAGCCATCCACTTTAGCATGTAGAATGAATGCTTGCTTTGCAGGTTTGGTTTTTTTCCCTCCAAGTTATTTGAATGTAACTATTATCTTTTCTTCTGTATGGTGACTATTTGACTTGTGACCTCAAGGATACTTTTCTTGTTGCTTTGAGATCTAGCCAGATCTGACTAAAAGCAGAAGTTTAGATATATATTCAGACTTTTTTGTCTGAGAAATAGACTGAAAAACTTGAATCAGTCTCTCTTATGAGATGTCCTGATTTCATGCAGTACAGCAGGGCCAGAAATAACACGAGAACAGCTTTTCTCACAGTATTTCGGTAGTTCTTTTCTGGCCATTGCCAAAAGCAGGATGTGAAGACATGCATGAACATTAAAGCAAACTCTTATTAGAATAGTTCAAGTTCTTTTTGCATTGTGGTAAAAATTTGTGTCACTTTTTATTCTATTCAAACTATTTCAACCCTTTCAGTACTTCAAAAACCCGTCAGTGTTTTTTCTTAATAAATCATTCTGCTACTTTAAACATGATTTGTGGGTTTTCATCTTTTATCTTTTTTTTTTTTTTTAAACACAGGCCAAGAATATGACAAAGTGCTCAGAGCCAAATTGCACATTCGATTGTGCACATAAATGTGGGCTATCCTGTTGGTTATCCCATTGGCTTTGCAAGCATTCCTCATTTGTATAATATTAACCATCCAGTAAGTGTTTGCTGGACTGGGATAGAAGCTGCCCTTAGATGACCAGGGGAAGACTGCAGCTGCCATCAATGGGGATGTGCCCCAGGGCATTAGGACAAAATCGGTTTGAGGTTTTCATAATTAAATTGTTTCCTTCAAAGCTCTCAACAAACTCAGGTGCCTGTCACCTCACAGCATTTCCACAAAGTAGCAAAACAGTATAAAGTTACCTGCTTCCACTGCCAGGGTAAATACTGGGAACATGTGCAAGCACAAAGGAGGGCTGCAGCCTGCTCCTGTGTGCACCTCTGGCATGTGATGTGCCTGAAGCAGGCAGTCCTGGCAGGGTCAAGGCAGATCTTGGTGTTGTGCCTGCCCTATCTTGGCAGTGCCCGTAGTGGTACTTACAGCACTGTCGTGAAGTGCTCCTGCAGCTTTTCAGAGCCATAGTCTAAGCATACTCTGCCGCACAGTGGCTTGGTTCCCCCTTGGAGAGAGGCTCTCCACTTGCACCAGAGTTGTCGTGGCATCAACTGGGGTTACGTCCTCTCTGCAGAGCAAGGCTTTCCAGATGTCTGAACATGGGTGCTTCTCAGGGTGCAGCGGAGGTTAGCAAAGCCTTATTTTACTTCACCGTTTCCATCAGGATGAAGCAAGGCAGCCTATTTTAATAGACCAGGGCAATCCTTGCTTGCCTATGTTTCCTCTTCCCAAGTTCAGTAAGCGAAGAAATATGGAGCTGTGGTGAATAGATTGTCTGTGCAGCACCTACAGGGGTACCCTGCTGCCACTAGCAGGCTTTAGCTGATGAGGAAATAGGCACCTCACACATAAACTAGGTTCTCCAACCAGACAGAAAGTGAACAACACTTGGGACTGCCCAGGACAACAGTAAAACTCCAGATCTCCTCAACTGATCTGTTCACTAGCTGCTAAACCCAGATCACAACATTCAACCAAGTGGTTGGCTTATGCACTTGGTCTTCTTAAGAAAGCTCTCACCCCAACAGGTCTTCAGTGAAGTGGGTCAAGCCATAGTTACACACAGAGAGGAGACCTCCACTTTTTGTGCTGAGACTTTCTGCAAGGACAGCTGAGCTATCAGTGTCTTGCTCCAGATGGGTGAAACAGAGAGTGAAAATAATTGTCTGGCAAGCCATAAACTACCAGGCAGTTTACAGTTTGTGGATCCAGCTTTTGGATTATAAATCCTAGGACCTCCGATGGAGAGGGTATTCTAGGAAAAGCCAAATCCTAGTAAAGTGTTTTTCTGTTCACCTGTCTCCAGACAATAACAGGGTTAAACCCACCTGTCTACAAACTATCGGCATTGAAAATCAAATTCCTTCTCAACATTTGCTGACTCTCTTTCAGGGGCCTATATTATCTGCCTCCATGGGCAGGGATGCAGATATCTGGGGGGGAACAGATGGCCATTTGCAGTGCATAGTTAGCACACTGTTGGTTTTATTTAAGGCACCTTTGAGAAGGACGCCCTCAATAGCTGCTGAGCTTCCTGTTGTTCAGTCAACACAACTGTAAGACCTTTTTCAGTGTTGTCAAAGCCACTGTCCTGTAACAGGTTGTGACTGAGGTGTCTATGCCCGCTTGAAATATCTCCTCCAAAAAAAAAAAAACAAAACAGGCACTTTGATTCATGTCTCTTTTATGTGGGAGACTCTCCGCGCACTGAGCCATTAGATCCCAGTTAAGGTAATTCTGTCTGGCAGCAGCACTAGAGAGTTTGCAATGAACATTTACAAACTGGCCAAAGCATTTAATTTTTTACACAAAAGATCCAGCTTTTTAAGGTTCTAACCCACGGAACTAATTCAAGCAGTCCTCATACCTCAGTCCTCCCTTGGATGGACTCTGCAGCCCTGGACCAGGTGGCTGATAATACAGAAATGCTGAAAATGCCTTGAAAGGACTCAGTCACGTCAATCATCTCCAATGAAGGTAACAGTCACAAACACATGGATTTGCCAAAAGTGCCTGGCTAGTTCCAAGAAGCCTTCATTTGTTTGCATTGCTAATCTACCAGAGACTGGGGCTACTCAGAGAGATATCAAGCCTTCTGTAAGCTTTCTTTTACCCTGCTTCTGTTGGGATCTGCAGGACAGCAGCCATCTGAGAAGGTTTTGGGAGACTGCACTGTTATCAGACTGAGACAGAAGGAAATCATCTGATCTGGAGGCAAGGCAGCCCATAGAGCTAAACACACATTTTCATTCTGCAAGTCTTCTTGCTTTCCCCATGGCTCAGCTGCTTGTTAAGACTGGCAAACTCAAGGCCTCACTGTAGCGGGGTCTGGACAGCCTGATGAGACGACCCTGAAGTTGCACACCCATGAACTTCAGTGGATGCTGTGACATGAGGAGGGCATGTGACTCACTGATCATGTCAGGATCCTCCACTGCAAGAAAAATCTCTGTGAGGGTTTTTTTGAGGTCTCTTCTCATAGCAGAGTGAGGAGGGTAATCTGTATTGCCATATGCTTTTAAGGCTTTATGGAAATGGGGCAGCATGAGAGTAGTATATGGTGAATAAGGAACATGCCCTTATCCTGGGTGGAAGAAGCACTGTTTCATATGTCTCGTTGGCTGGAATGATTCCCCAAAAGAGGGTTGTCTTTGGATCTGGTTGCTATCCCACCATGTAGCATCCCCAAATCTTCATTTATCAATAAGGAACTAATCTTTCTTTGCTTCTTAACAAAGTCCTTCCTTAATAAATCTTTCTTTTCACATTGCTTCCTTCCACACAGTGACCAGCATGTCTTCCTGCAGCTGATGATGTAGCTGCACCCATGTGGGCCCTGCAACAAGAGCAAGGTGAGAAACAGAGTGTGTGAGTGCAGTTGTGTTGCCCTAGTGCTCCCAAGGCAGAGGACCACATCGAGTATCTTTACATCAGTGGCATATGTGAGAATCGCTGGGAGTGACTCCTGCATCCCTCCCTTTACATTTTCCTTGGGCAGGAATGATATCTTTCGATTAGTCTTTGAATTTTTTTATGCTGTTACATATCACCTAGAGCTGCCCAAGGGAATTGTTCCTGATCAGAGCAGGCTGGGTTTGCAGCACATCCTCAGCCACTGGGAGCTCTCTAGAGGCAGCCTACAGCCTTCTTTGGCTCTCACTCAGCTCTTTTGCCATCATTTCACTTGCAGTTATATAAGAGATGTTTATTCACATCATGCTTGCTGCTGGTCAACTCAAAAAGTTACCTGCCCCAGCAAAGTGAGATTTCACCTTTATTTCCCACAAAACTTATTAAAACCTTGACAGGATACCTGCATGTGGCAGCCACCTTTTGTAACTGAACTCCTTCCACATTCTTATTACTTTGTAAAACTGATACTAGTTGATTACCAGAAGCAAAAACTTGTTGCTTTGTTGGCCTGTTTCATTTTAGAAATGTAAATCTGGTGGACTTCTGACAATTACTAACTTTCACATTAGATTAAATTCTTAGACAGTTTTATTGTTTCATTCTGCATGGTTTTCCAGGGTTTTCTTTGGCTGGGTCAGCCTTTCTAAACTGCCACTTAGATTTGCTATAAAAATATATGCCTCCGTGCGTTGAGCGCACAGCCTGCCAGATGCACAGTGGAAGCCCAGAGCCCAGGCTGCTTAGCAAGTCCGTGGCCAGCACTGCAGGATGCTTATAGATCTCCAGTGGGCCCATGGCACTGGGAAACTACATGGAGAAGCTCTGTGCTTAATCTTAGCCCTTTCAGGAACATAGACACTTACTTCAGGTTGCATAGAGATGCTTCACAACTCTAAAGCTGCTTCTGGAGCTGAGCATTTTCTCTAGCACATTCTGAAGTCTCAGCATCACAGCTACTATTTTTGTCCTAGTTGTAATAGTTGTCCATTAGGGGAACAATGGTTTCCAGGACATGAGGGTCCTGTCTCATGTTGGCTTTCTCTGACAGAGACTCTCTGAGACTTACAGAGTGTCTGAGGGTGCTGCAGGGCACTTGAGCCTGCATTACCATGGTAGAGTACAGAGTATTTTCCTCTTAAAGCTGAAATATACTTCAGTTCTTTGGGATGGTTAGTGTGGATGTGGCAGTCACGTAGGAGAGAAGACACATGATTCAAATTCAGTTCTAGCAAAAGTTAAAGTGATTTCTGTTACACATTCCTACAAAGTTCAGAATGGATTAAGTAGTTATTAGATATCAGTAATTGTAAGTGAAGTGAAAATTATAACATAGATTTCAGTAACTCTGTCAGTTTAGAAATGTCAGCAGTAATAATTCTACACTGATACTTGTAGAGCCTTAAGACTGGTGAAAATGAGCATGTCCATGCAAAGGAAGTGTCTTAAAGATATGCAGGAATCTGAAAAGCAGCATGGGGGAACTAAAAAGAGTTCTGTCTTGATTCTGTTGTTCTGGTGATGTTTTTTTTAAGACTGTATTTGGAAATAATTAGGCCTCAGTTTCTTCAGAGAAATCACTCTTCTTTGTTTTGTACCTCTTCACGCCACATCAGATCAAGTGCTTGGCAGTCACCTATATTCATCAGTTGCTGTGCTGAAAAACATTCACCTAGTCATTACATTCTGGGAAGCATACCAAGGCTGGTCCACAGATGTCCGCTTTCCCAAATATTTTCCCTTTTACATGACACCCCACCACAGATAGCTGTGGAATGGGTTGGAAGGAGGCATCTATCTGACCATAACTTCTGCTTCTGAACATATTTTGCCTCTCATCTGCAAGGGTACATGGAATCTTTCTCTCCAAGAGTTGCTCCAGCTCCACTTTGAATATTTTCCTCCCTAACCTCACACAGGGGTAAGGACACAGGAGTCTGTTTTCCAAGTATTGTAATTAAAAGTCAGTCAAAAGTGGGTTCAATGAAGGTCTGCAGATCAAGACCCACAGACACGGAGACAGGAATTTTCCATATACTGGGCAAACACAGCACAAAAAGTGGCAATCCTAGAGCCTCTGCAATATCGCACCCCTTGTGACCAAGCACAGTTATCAAGGATGGTGTGACTTTGGTTATCAAACTGAAGCAACACTGATCTTTCAGAACATTAGGAACTGTTTTTCCTTTTGGTTGGTTGCTCCATAGAAAGTGAGAAGAAAACACCCTCTGTGTCTCAGATTGGTCCTAATCAATTCCAGTCCCACAACCAAGGTTTGCTAAACTGCTGACCATCTGCCATCAGCCCCATTCTCTTCTTTTTTTTTCACTTTTTGAGTGTCTGTTTGTCCCAATATGGGTTCCCCCACCCTTCCGTCACTGGAAGTTTTAATGCTGAGTGAAAAACCACGAACAGCCTTTGAACGTGTTCTGCCAAGTCTCTTAACAGTACAATACTGGCAAGAGTGAAACACTGGGGCCAGGCAAATATGCAAGCTCCATCACATTAAAGGAAGCAGAGCAGCACAGTTATTGCATCATTCTATGGCTTCCCAGACATTGTTGTTATTTTTTCATTAGAGCAACGGAACTGCACTTGGTGCTTTTAGCTGAAGAGCCAAGGAGGCCCCAAAAGGCTGTCAATTGGAGAAGGGTATGTGGCAACTGGAAAGACGAGTGGTTTACTGCTCTAATTTTATAGCACAGCCTTTACCAGCCTGTGGTAGAGGGAACCAGTAACATGATCTGTGTTCATATTTTTTTAAAAGGAGACACGTAGCCAGATGCTTAAAACTATTTGCTTGTTCAAGACAAGTTATTTGGAAATTTAACTACTACTGAATCAACCAACATTTTTCAACACTAAATCATTTCAATTCCATATCATATGTTTTTAATTTTATCAGCATCTGTAACTTTTTAATTACCATTTTTATTAAAGCCTTTTTTTTTTTCCCAGAAGCGGTACACAAATCCCTAGTTATTTTATCTGGCTATTAGAAGGCGCAGTTCAAGACTAGGCCATTGGAGCAAAATTCTGCTGTCAGAGGCACCCACTGACTCTCTGGTGCTCTGTGTTGCTGTCCTGCAACCCTTTGAAGAAGTGGAGTCTGTCACAGCATGGCTGGTCAAAACCTTATCACCAGGACTGTAATGAACAATTTGCTCCTGCCAAAGTTTCTAGGCAGATTCTCATCTCATAAAGAGTAGAGAAGCTTTGAAGGCACTCCAGGATCCTGACAAAATGGGAGGTTCAGACAAGATTTTCACAGAAAGGGTCATAAGGCACTGGCACAGGCTGCCCAGGGAAGTGGTTGAGTCACCATCACTGGAGGTATTTAAAAGATGGATAGACAAAGCCCTCAGGGAGATGGTTTAGTGGTAGAGAGGAATGGTTGGACTCAATGATCCAAGAGGTCTTTTCCAACCTGGTGGTTCTATGATTCTATGAGTTGATTGAAAACTGCTATTTTACAACCTATTGTTCCATGGTTCACTATTAGTCTAATGTCATTATTCTGGCCTTTCTCCAATACACAATTGAAATGATAAGCAAAGGTTTGCCTGTTTAACTACTACCTTGTCACCATGTCAGGATTTCCAAATGATGGAAGAAAATACGTGAAACTAGCGGATATGATTTTGTGCCACTGGAGAAATGCAAAGGTGATAGGATTAGGCCACGTCACATAATTTGGTATTGGTAGCCAAAGACAAAACTTCCTTATGTGAGTTTTTGAACCTTTCAGAAAGAAAACATTTGCATTCAAAGTAAAATTGATTACAGTTGTTGTAGAAGAAATATCAAGCAGCTGAACAGCAGTATGCTCCATGTAAACTAGGATAAAACACATGCCAATGACAACTGGAAAAAAGGGAGGAACTTGCCAACTGAAAGGTACCTGGCAGATAACATATAAACAAGTTGAGAGGATAAACACAAGCCATGGCAATGCTGTTCATGGAAATCCTTCCCAGCAAGTCATGATTATTGGTTAACTGATAACTAGGCAATAGGATGAAAAGCACGTATGTAAAAATGTACTGAAGGAAAATATCATAAAAATAGATGACTTTTGGCTGGCTTCAACAGGTAAAGCAGGAAAATACTGAGATTTGAGGAATGTCTTTGTTTAAGCAGAGGAGGGAACAATAATTGGTAACATTTCCTTCAGAAACAGTGCAATGTAACTTCCCACTACAGTGGCTACGGCTGCACACATGCTGGTCGTGGTCACTGGACAGCAGATGATTAGGTTGTCTGAAATGAGAAGCGGCCAAGGTGTGGCTTTGCTTCCTTCTGTTGTTCTGGGTCCTGAACAGTTTGTGGCAAAACTTAAGTGACTAAAGAAGAAACAAACCACAATTTACAGTGGGGGAGCAGTTAGCTTCTGACTCTGGACGTAAGCTCTGCAAACAGCCCACATGGAAACTTGAATACTGCTGCTGAAGAAACACTCTACATGTTTCCATCGCAGTCATCCCACTGTCATGTGTAGAACAAAGATTATTTTGGTGGAAATGTGCAAGGAACAATCATATAATTTATTATGAGATGAAATTCTTAAACTAGCATGTTATCTAGTTCAGCCTCCTGGGACAGTTCACATCTGACCTCCGGCGTCAGCAGCTAATTCAATTCATTTTAGGAGATATGGAATGAAAGAGGTATCCTGCTTTCACACGAAGCGATCAGTTAGCCTAAAGCAAATTACTGAGTCAATTCTCAAGACAGCCCTGCAAATCTCAGACTCATTTACTCGCCAAAGAAAAGTTTCGGTGACAGAGCAGAATAACAAAGCCCCTAATATACTGCAGATCCATTGCACCCAGGCTGTGAAGTTTATATTTCCCTTACAACTTGGAGACAATATTGCATGTCAGAACACATGCACTTGTCATTAGCATGATCATTAAAAGGAAATGAACATAAATCCCAGATTCAAATGTGTAGTTTAAACATCCTGGGACAATTAAATTATTGATAATGGTTATCTGTCACCAAGCAATAAATCACAAACTCATGGAGTGGTAGAAGAAAAGCTATCTTGCTGCTGACAGATGCATTGACTGAAAGATGTGGTGGGCATTTAAGGTTCCAGAAATAGTTGCATGAAGGTGGAAGATTCTTCTCCTGCTTTTTTTCTCATTAACTATCGTATTTCTATATTCAAAACAATACTTTCTTGTGTTTCTTACTTGGCTTCTAATTTTTCTGACATTTAAATGAAAATGAGAAACAATGCCGAAAATAAGCAGTCAGTGAAGATCAGGCCGGGATTTATGGATGTTAAGTTGGAGCACAGAGCTCCATGCAGAGCTGACAGCTGGCTCCCAAAACTGTGAAAAGTGATGGATACTCCCTGCTGAAGTAAATCTCTGCATCAATGTAAATAAACAGAAAAAAACCCCAAAAACACCTCCTCTGTTGCAAGACTGTGAAAACAGAGAATGCATTGAGAAAACAAGGAGGGAGCAGCCTGGCCAGGTGATGGCAGGTGAACAGGAGAGAGGCTCATTCTCCTTTTTAAGTCACTTGATTTTTGCAACTAGAATACGACTCTGTATTGAGTTTGTACATCAAATTGCTCTGCAGTGACTACATTATAATATCTAGCTGCAGTGCTCAGTGTAACTGTGTTTCCTAAGGGACTACAGGTTTATGTTGAGAAGTACCAGCCGGTGGAAAGAGAAAGGAGTGAAGGCATTTCCCTTCCAGTCGTAGGATCCGGGCAGTGGGAGCTGGCTGGTGCCCGATTATAAGCAGTGGGAATGCCAGGCCTGGGCAGCTGCGGCTGCTCGAGTTGCTGCCAGGGCTTGAATAGCCCGGTGGGCACTGCCAAGAGGAGTGTGTGAGCAGAAAGTGGGACCCAGCTTTGTGAGGAAGCCTTTCAGAGGGCTGCAGTGCTGTGAAACTCAACGCAGTTCTGCAGAGAATGTGGAAGCTTTTCAAATGTACATGCTGTACTGTACTCCACTGCTTGGAGAGGCCAGGGATCACATTCATTTATTCATTTTCCATCAACTAAATGTCTTCGTATTAATTACATGGAATTCCCCAGTTTTGGCCAAAAAAGATGTATTGGGTTTTTTTTAATATTTATCCTTTGCCTATACAGTGATTTTTATCAAATTCAGCATTTCTTCTTGTACAGAACTTAAAAACTGCGGGCATGGTAAAGAAAATGGCACAAATAAATCAACTCAAGTCCAAGCTCTTAATGTAAAGACTTCAGATCAACCACTCAGTGGCATGAGGGCTACTAGCATGAGTGAGAGTGGCAAGGTGAAGCCATTTCATTGTCAGGAATATGACACTTATTGCCCCAACATCTGTATCATGAAGTTAAGTTCACTGCAGAACTTATTCAATTTGAAATCCATACTAAATAGTCAAGAATGCCTTGGAAGCCCATGTTAAGGACAACAGTTATTGTCAGGGAGTTTTTTTCCCCTTAATTTCCCCTAAATACCATTTTAGATAATTTTCATAAGCAAAACTGTGATAAACTATTTGCATCCACAGCTTCTCTCACAGAAAAGACAAAAATAAAATCAAGTCTCTCCTCTTCCAAATGAATTTGACAATTAGCATTTACTTCAGAAGTACTTTTAGGCATAGTAATGAAGCATATGATACTACTACAACTGTGACATCTGTATAATAATATATTTACTCACAATAACATACCAGGTCTAAGAAGCTGGAAAACACCTAAAATAGTATTTACTTGGTCACTGGTTGCTGATGGAACTTGTGACAACCCCATGACCATGTTGGTTTTCACATTGAACAAAAAATACTACCTGGATTAATATTTTGACCTCCTCACCGCCAGCACCTGTGCATAGCTTGTTTCCTTTAAAATATTCTCCACGCCTTCCCTAAAGGCCCACTGCAATCTTCCTTTCAGAATTGCATTATTTGAAAATGAAATTTTAAATGAACTTTCTCTGAACATTTGCTCCAGAGAAAACACAAATAAAAAGTTGGATTATATTAGAAGCTTCTGTTAGCAGTAAAATTAGTTGCTCTGCATAGCCATGCTATCTAGAAGAAAAACCATGAAACTGTAAACTTCTTCCAAACCAAGAAAATTATTAATTACTAAGGTCAATAAAAAAATAATTCAGAAATGATTACGTGACAAACACAAGTTAATGAAAGATTATTTTTTTTTTCAGTTTTGTCAGCAGTTTGTGCTTGTAATTAAGACATTACTGCTCTCAAGGAAATGCTGTAGTATTATTTGTTGAGCATGGTATATACAGTGTGTCTGCAATCTATAATATCATAGAATCATAGAATCATTTGGTTGGAAAAGACCTTAGAGATCATCGAGTCCAACCATACCTGTCCACTACTAAACCATATCCCTGAGTCTTCATCTACGTACCTTTTAATACCTGCAGGGATGGTGACTCCACTATCTCCCTGGGCAGCCTGTGCCAGTGCCCGATAACCTTTTCAGTGAAGAAATTTTTCTTGATATCTATTCTGACCCTCCCCTGGCACAACTTGAGGACATTTCCTCTCGCCCTATCAGTCACTGTTTATCTCATTACTGAAAGCAACTCTGATTCTGAATATAATTTTATCCAGAAAAATGAAGTAACTACATCAACACAATGTTGTCTTCAATTGAAAACCAGAAAACCACAATAAGATAATGCACACATACAAATGCAGTCCTCCACTTTTTATTTACAGCCAGTAAATTTGAGTTAAACACATGACAATTAAAACACATTTCACCAGCTACTTATAAAACTGAGCACTATTCTGTTTGATGTTGGTAGAAACAGGAAATTTAGAGTGATGTCTACTGCTACAGCTGTTAGCAGTCCTTATATAACACCAGATGTGAGATTGATGTATCTGTACTTTTGTCCTCTCCTGTGAATTGCCAGTGATCAAACAGGCAAAAACATAATGACAGGATGATTGGACAAGGGAATTGTTCAAGACATTCATAAATCACTGCAGAAGCACACACATAGTGAAGGAAAACTTATTGTAATGTCACAGATATGCAAACTCATTTATATCTACAATGAATTTCAAATGCAAGTGCATTAATTCCAGAACAAGGTTTTGACATCTTAACCAATAGCCTCTTGAAAGATGTGATGCTGAAGGACACACTAAACTAGATGTAAATGTTTCACAAAAACTAGATGTGACAAAGTAGTAATTTAAGAACAAATACAATTTTCCACATTTTTGTTACTAAATTATCCTCATATAATGAGCTCTGGTATGAAATTCAGATGCTAAAAGGAGGAATCGTGTACTTAAATGTAGCGGCATTGCAAAACAAGCATGTTGGTAAAAGCTGCTAAAGCATCAGCCGTACTTAGCTTTTTCTATTGCTAGAGCCAATCTGCGAATGTTTGATATGCAACCAGCTGCTGCCTCCTGCAGAGTTTCATCTGTAGAGCCTACCATAGGCAGTAGGAGCTAGTAAAAATGCAAAAGAGAAATAGTATAAGAAAAACAAAAATGTATGCTATTATTTAAATAATATTCAAATTGTATCTAGAACAATTGCATGTATTTACTCACATACATAATAAATAAAATACTAAAAATATATTAAAAGTGCTGATTTTTACATATATGCATACATACATATACTTTTGTAAACCTGAAGTTGTTAGCATACACATAGAGCACAGCACTTTATATTTTATCATATCTGTATCTGTAATTCCACAATTTCATGTGTGATTTTGTTTACTGTATCATGCCTGTCTATTGATTATGATGGGCTTTTTTCTTGTAAGTAGAAACTGCATATGCTTTAATTGGAATTATGGTTCCAAGATACACCAGTATATTTGTACACACTCAAGATTTTTAATAAACAAAGGCATACTTTTTTTTGGCTTTGATTGTGAAACTGGATCCATGTGGTTGTACCCCTGAGTCCCATTGACTGCAGCAGGTTTCTTTATTGTCACAGAAAACCACTCACATTAAATTCCTTGATCTGGGCATATCAGTTGTAAACATTTGCATGTAAAAGTGAAAAACAAAACCTTAAAAAATGTGCCAAACTTTTGGAGCCAATTCAGCTTTTCAGTCATGTGGACTAGATCCTTTACTCTGGAAGTCATCCAATTTTTTTCAGTGGAAATGCCCTTGGAGTAAGGTATTGTTCAACTCAAACATGGCATAAGACAGGCCTTCATGATAAAACGTTTTTTATATATCAGTAAACCATTAATAATGGATTTGGATCTCACTTCCTCAGTGTGCTACAAGTCAGTGATGCAACTGCAAATGTAATTTATGCTGGAAAACAGAAGACTCTTGCTTAGCTTAAGTCAGCTCCATGCAGTCCTCAGATGTCTGAAAATCTGCAGGCTTAGTGTGCATTCAGGTATTTTGAAGCTCAGATAGCTCTCATTAAAACCTGTATTTTCAGTCTGCGATACTTAGGATTCTGTGTTCACCCAAACAATGTCGAGTCAAACCACAGAGAAATCTGTTATCACTCAACTCTGGTGCATATTTTTCATACAGCGAAAATACTACATAAAATTATGGACTGCTAAATATAAAAGCATAAATTGAATGCAGACATCAAATTCGTATGCTACCTTTTTCTAACCTTCCTGCAATCGTGAGGCATGGGCCACAGCTGCACACATATGGCATTTGCTTATACAGATCAAAGCGTTTTATATTTGAGGAAGTATTTGTTTTAGCCGAATGTACAAAACAAGTATCTTGCCAGTCACCTTTCACCCTCTGACCCCTATATATAACTTGTAAAGCTGCCTGTGATGGGCCTGAATGTTGTCAAAAAGAGTATTATGTAAATAAAGCATCAATGATAATTTTTATAGCAATTCTTCCTATAATTTCTGTGTGCAAATAGCTAGACAAGAATTCTTGAAGTGTTAACACTCCTAAAGAGATAAGAGACAGCTAAAATGACAGGAGCATAAATGATATGAGAAAGCTTTATGGTCTTATATGTTATATTCTTACATGCTATTTGCATGCAAATGTTGGGCCAGGGGCAGCCACCAGAGAAGTCAGTGCAAGTTTCACCACTGACTTCAACTGGCAGGAAGATGAAGGAGCACATCATTGGTTATATGATTATTCACTGCATCTTCACACACCTAGTGAAAGGCTTTTTCAGTATGTGAGTGCGGAACTCAAGCTTTCATAATAATTTCAGCTTGTTATCAGTTCGAATTAGCAGAAGTTCATCAGAAAACTCACATATTGGAGATACAGCATCTAATAGTAACAGAGCAAAAAGCAAAACTAGACCTTTGCTTTCATTATGACTACATTAGGACCTGATCCTAGGTTATTTATTTCTTTTAACTAGCACTTCTTCCTAGGATCAGAAAAATAAGAAAAATAGATATTTTTCTGTTACTTCCCATGCAGAGCTCAATATTAAAGCAATAACAAGGGGTGGAGAGTGAGGTGGAAAGAAGGGAGAGGGGAATGTACCCCTTGTTGTGGCAGTATTTTGAAAAATCAGTGTTTGGTATCAAAACACAGCCTACTTGCTACACAAGACTGGTTAAAAGTACCCAAATATATGTCTAAAGAATTAGTAGTACAAATGCAACCAATGCATGCAGCAATTTTTATAAAGGTAGCAAATACTGTTTTTTTTCCTTCTGAGTTCAGGAGATCAAGGATCGTGTCCTCTCTATTTCATTGTTCTAAATTGCTTGACAGTGGTAACATTCATAAGAACTGCCACGTCATACAAAATCCTGTACTACACTCTATCTCTGGATTTTCACAATACGACTTCAAATAAATATTCTTGGAAACGCAGCCTAATACAGTAGCTGCCTCCGTGGACTGAGGATATACAGCAGCATTTGTCAGTCAACCTACTCCTTTTGTGCTAATGAAATGGTAGCTGAGAAGATTATTGAAAATGCAAAATATTTCAATATAAGTAGATAAACGCATATTTAGGAATCTATATTTGAATATTTTTAATATAAATCTTGTCTTAAATGAAATAAAACTTTATTCTTTCTGTATGCACCAGGAAAGTTGTAATTCTGTCACTTTCTGACTGGCACTCCCTGACCTTGTCATGGGTTCAGCTCCACTTACTGGCAATTTGGGTCACCCAGTTTAGCTATGTAAACATGTTCATAGACCATAATCACTTATCAGATAGATTTGACAAATCCAAGAACTTTCTTTATTTCAATGCACCAGTGCAATGTAACGTGTTCTTTTTCTTGGTGCAATGCCCCTGAACTTCTTGTCTCCCTTCCCTTTTTACCATTCAGGTATTGTTTTCTGACACATGTAAATGTTAGCAGATGTGAGAAGCAGTAAAAAAGCATGTGGTATAAATGCTTCTTTCTGGCACATAAGAGGCACTTTCCACAGACAGAGAAAGCATTTGCAGCACTATGTAGCCTTCATTTTCTGTTGGCAGGTATCTATATTCTAAGGCAAGAGTCCAAAATTTTTTGCACAGTTAGCATGTCATACCAGCAAATAAGCACAAATACAAGCTGTTTGGAGAACGTACAGAGCACATGTAGCATTTCTGGGTTCCAAAAGCAAAATCAATGCACAGCCAAATCATTTAAATATTCAGAACAATTAAGTAGATTTTGCTATTACTATCCCAGCTTTAAAATATCACAGAATTGGGACACCATATTAGGATTGCACAATCACAGAGTGATTCAGAATGGAAGCGATCTCAGAAAGTCTCTAGTCCAATGTCACGCTCAAGGCAGAGTCAGCTACAAAGTAGACCAGCTGCTCAGAGATTTATCCAGCCTGACCTTGAAAACCTCCAGCAATGGAGATGGCACAGCCTCTTCGAGCATCCTATTGTAGTGTTTGACTGTCCTCACAGAGAGAAAGTTTTTCCCCACACTCAGAGATTCCTGTTTCAGTTTGTGCCTGTTGTCTCTCATCCTTTTGCTATGCATCACTGTGAAAAGCCTAGCTCCCTGTTTTTGATGACTGATGACTGATAGGTGATGGAAGGCTGCCATTTAGCCTGCTTGAAGCTCTCTTTTCTCTAGGCTGAAAAAGCCCAGTTTCCTTAGTTTCTCCTCACAGGGCAAGTACTCCAGCTCTTGACCATCCTGGTGGTCCTCTGCCGAATCTATTATAGTTAATCCATATCATAACCATATTAGAGGGCTGAAATTGGATGCAGTGTTCTCGATGGGGTCTAATAAGTACTAAGGGGAACAATTGCTTCTCTCAGTCTCCTTGCTGTGCTCCTGTGCATGCAGCTCAGTATTGTGTTTTCTTTGCTGTCATAACGCACTGCTGGCTAATGTTCTGCTTGCTCTGCCCTTTTCTGGAAAACCGCTCCTCAGCCATTCAGTCCCTAGCCTGTATCACTGCAAGTGCAAGCAAAGTCCTTGCTGAATTTCATAATGTTCCTGTTGGCTGACTCCCACTCTGCCTATGTATCTCTGAATGGCAGCCCTTCCCTTGACTGTATCAAAACTGTGTCACCTTAAGTGGTGTGATTTGGTATAATTTCAAACTTTATGACTACACAGTCCACTGCCTTCTCCAGGTCACTGAAAAACTTGTTAAATGGGACAGGTCCGAACAGGGATAGTCCTTCGTCACTGTCCTTGTCACCAGTTTCCAGGTAGAGTAAAACCTGTTAACTACTACCCTCTGAGCTGAATCATCCAACCATATTTAATCCATTTAGTTGTTCACATATCTAGAGTATCATACATCCTAACTCAGATAGAAGGACACTTTGGAAAACAGTGTTGAAAAGCTTGCTAAGGCCAAGGCAAAAGACATACATTTATCTCCTCTCATCTACAAACTTAGGTACATAAAAGGCAATCAGTTTTACCTTTGGTAAATCTATGTTAAAAGTTCCAAATAACTTTCTCCTTCCTGTGCCCAGAAATGTGTTGCAGAAGTACTACCTCCATAACTTCTCCAGAGACCATGAGGCTGACCAGTCTGTAATGCCCCTGATCAGGAGGAGGAATTGTTGCTCTTAAGACATGCTTTGCAGACTATCATCATTGGGTCTTATGTGTTCTGGCATACCAAAGTGCAAAAAAAATGGGAAAGTCTTTTGTTCCTCAGCGCCATAGTAAGAGATAAGGAGGTAAGCCATAATGTATCCTTCAGTATTCATGCATTATGAATGTTGCCACCTTCCACTGTCTGATAGTGCAGCTTCCTTAAAATACTATCCTTACAATCAGAAAATAACCTGTCCAAAAATTATTTCCAACAAGTTAATGTAAGCATTGACATAAAAAGTTGTGAAAGTGTCATTCCAAAATGGGTATGGATCCCTGGATGAGTAATACAATAATAAAAATAGGTTACTAATTCTGTTTTCTATGAAGATGTCTTTCTGGATTTTTTCTCTTCTACAGAAGAAGTAGCTCAAGGGGATAAGAAGGCTCTGGGGAGACCTTATAGAATCTTTCCAGTACATGAAGGAGGCCAACATGAAAGCTGGGTAGGGACTTTTTACAACATTATGTAATGACAGGACAAGGAGGAATGGCTTTAAATTGGAAGGGGGAAGATTTAGATTAGACATTAGGAATAAGTTCTTCATTATGAGGGTGGTGAGGCACTGGCACAGGTTGCCCATGGAAGTTGTGGATGTCCCCTCCCTGGGATTGTTCAAGGCCAGGCTGGATGGGACCTTGAGCAGCCCGGTCTAGTGGCGAAGGGGTGGAACTAGGTGATCTTTAAGGTCCCTTCCAACACAAACCATTCCATGATTCTATGATTTTAAAGCAGAAAAGGCATAGACGAGTTTTGCAACAATAAATCCTGCATCTGACAAAATCTGAGGTATTAGTGATGCTCCATATATGGGCACAAAAACTTGTAAGTACTCAGTTTCCTTCGATCACAGTCATTGCAGCTTCCAGGCTCACAGGTGGGAAGCAGGAAACACAGGAAGCAGAGTTTTAAGAAAGAATACAGTTTTGCATAACTTAATCTTTATGTGAGGGATTGGTCATGTGATGTTTGTACAACAAGTTTTCCAAAACAGTGGAAAGTGTAGAATAATACTGCTGGAAAGAGATTGCCTTATTCATATGAAGATAAAAGATCAGCCTATTCAATACTCTGGAGTCCTGCAAACATGAATGCAAACAATGCATAAAGAATAACTATAAAATAATATCTAATGTCCTTTTTGTGGCTTCTTTATGTTGCTTGCGCTGAAAAAGAAATTTTATTTGATTTTTTTCTACTGTGAAGGAAACATGGACAAACTCCTTCAACAAGATTCATATCTACACTGGAAAGCTAGTCAGAGTTCACATAGAGCTTAACATTCCTGGAACTAAAGACCTTTACTTCAGTAGAACTGCAGCTTCTATCTGCTGTGCTGGTGATGACATCTTGTAGACTGACATAGCATTTCCAGTTGGTGGCAGGACTTGCTGGGTTTTTTTTAAATTTAGATTTAGTATCTGACTTTTTTTTACATGTAACATTTCCTAAAGGATGCTAAATTTCTAGCACTGTGATTTTCTAATTGCGTAACACTTCTTTTCCAAAAACGACATTTCTCACATGTTTTTTATAAATCTAACCTAAAAGAAAAAAAATACTTTAAATAAAAGCATATGGTAGAAACTTATCCAAGAAAGTATCAGTCTCAATCCAGCCAGCATTTTGCTAACTTTCAACACCATATTCCACACTGGAAAATATTAAAGCACCTACTTTGAGTGTTACGTTACACGTATTCCTATGAAAATACTTCTCATAAAATTGGATTATAAATAATAAAACACACGTCATAATCAAAGCATAATGAAGGTTAAGCTAAGTCACTATTTCTAAACTAAAATTCAGGCCAATTTAATGATTTTCTCTTTTAGCTGGGTGAAATGCAAGACAACACGTACCATGCACAGTCTCATAAGAAGAAGACGCTCGTCTAAGTTTTGCAGAATTTTGTGTTAATTTTCTTTTTTTCTCAGGTGGCACAGAGAGAAAAGATTTCAGACGTAAAGTCCTGTGTGCCAGGGAACACTCTAAGCTAGCAGATATAAAAAATCCAGTACCAAGAAATTCCAGTAAAGGCAAAAGATGGGCAGGACATACACCTACTGTGCTGATTCCCCCTCATATAAATTCTCTCCTCTCCGGAACTAAAGTCAGAGCCTAGGTGTAGCCTAGTTCAGTCACTTGGAATGTGAAAAGGTAGAAACTGAAGCTCTCTGGTCAAGGTGTGACAAATTCTAGCAAGATTGCACCTGGCTTCAAGTACATCTGGGGCATGAGAAGGTCCAGAGGATGAAGCTTGGACTAAGGTACACTTGAACATGGTGACAGTCAGCAGGCTGGCCAGCAGCTGTTTCTTCTTTCTCAGCTTTCCTTTCCTCCCTCAGAAAACCAGTGAAAGTGCATCAGGGGCAGGCAAACCTGTGCACTCTCTGCAAACAGGTGCAGTCATGTTAGGATGAGAACAAACTTGTCTGCAAGTGCACTCCCAGATATTAGACTGTGTCACCTATCTCAGGATTTACAACAAATGGCTTGTCCTCTGCAAGTTGTTACTTTCTCCTGGGTGACTGCCCGTAACAAAACAACTGTTGGTAAACTGAATCTCACAAAATGCTGGGACAAGGGAGAAAGAAGAGTAGGGCTTGATAGATTCAGTGAAGTATTCTGACAATCTTATTACTTGTAGTCTACTGTGAGATGTTTACCTTTTCTTTAGAATATGCTGCTTCAGTGAACTTTAACTGGTTTTATGTAATGATGGATTTGAATTATAGAATCTTCATTTTTTAATGCATTTTATAGAGGCTTCATTTTTAATGCATTTTTCATGTTTGGTTTTCTTATCTGCCATCTGTCCCTATCTTTCTATTATTTTGTTTAGTCACCCCCTGTATTACAGCTAAACCAAAAGGTATCTGAGGCAAGGAACACATTTCTCAAACACATCTGAATTTTGCCTATTATAATGGGCACAGTACTCTTGAAACAAATCTGCTTTAGTTCAGACTAATAAAATACAAAATAAGAATATAATTCTCATACTCTCCACTAAGGTTCAACATGGCATTGCATTGCTTTGGAGAAATACACACAACCCAAATGCCTAGCAAGAATTATAATACAAATACACATACATACTTGCAAGTTTTATATATATATAAAATATGAATAAATCCTACAGCTCTCTCTACACCTCACCTGCATTAATTGTCTATTTCTTACATAGTTATTTAGAGAAGGATGACCGACCCCCTTCTGTGCAAAGACATAATAGGACAGAGAACTCTAAATATCAGAGACAGAGAAACTGAAGAAAATGCTAAATAGCAAAATGTAAAAAATAGTTTTAAAAATGTAAACTTGCAGGTCATTTTAAATTTAAAATACACTGAGTTTAAAGTTTTTCCTATCTCAAGTTTTACTTATAGGACTTCAGAGGGATATTTCCAACAATTTCAGATATATGCCTAACTAAATAGAAACATGTCATGCTAACGCAATGTAGCTAAATAAAGCTAGTAAAAAAAATTATTTCTAATCTTTGTTTAAAAGGTACAATCATATGTAACCAATTGGAGTCCTTAAAGACAGATAGTCTGAATCTACATTCAGCTGAAAGAAGCCTGGTGCAATATTAAGAAAGAATTCAATCGTCATGAACATTCCAATGTACAAAGAGTCTTATGGGATATGAAATTAATCCCACAAAAAGCAACAGGCAGATCTGATAATCCAGAAGTGATGAAGTCCAGGGTCTTAGAGCATACTTTTATTTGAACCACTTTCTCTGTTTTATTTTTATTTCATTGTAGTTTTCAAGGGAAGATTAACATATAAAAGTCCTTTGGTGGGATGGAGAGAATAAAGAACTCTTCTTAATCTCAACAGAGTGATATTTTAAAAAGAACTTTTTTTCAATTCACCAGAGATTCATTTAATTAAGATTAAACCAGGATCCTGTTTAATTACCGCACATAATAGACATTTAGAAGACTAAACTTGTGTCATAGACATTCCTCTCCTTTCATAATTTAGTTGGGCTCAGCAACATGCTGAGGACTGTCCTTTCTTTATATTGCTTTCACCCTGACTGATCTTTCCTCTTTTTATTTCCTACTCATTTTCCACACTTACCAGTTTTTTTCACACTTTGCTTTCTATTTCATTTTACATGAGCATAGCTTTTACCTTGCCTTTCCTTCCCATTACTGAGGAGGTAATATGGGAAATAGAGAAAGAATTTCTAAATCAGTTTTTGTTTTCCAAATTTGTTAATATTACTGTCATTATGAATACTTCCATTTTGTATGTCTATCTCTAGAGGTCATTTGAAGATTACAGGAAAGTTAAGAAGGAGCACTTGCAAATAAACTGTCAGCAGCAACTCAGAGGGAAAATAGCTTTAATCTGTCCATTAACCTCACACACTGAAAGGTTCTGCCTGACTTTCCAGTAATACCATGAAATCATCATGCCTTTTTTTTCCCTCTATTTCATCTGGTATACCTGAAGTGCGCTATAGCTAGTCTGCCTTTGAAAACAACCCTGAACTGCAGCAAAGAGGCATCTCAGTTTCCAGGCTAGTGACAAATTTTGCAATGTTTAGCTCAAGTTGTATCTTATCCAGAGAATAGGGTACAAAATATGGCTAGTATTTTAAAACCATGTTGGATCTACTGGTATGGGTGAACTCACTTCAAACTCTCTTCTGTATTCAATTCCAAGTACTGATTTTGATCTCTCTGCCTATATATGATAGTTATAATCAAAACCACCAGACTGCTTTTGCTAGTAGATCTTACATATCAAAAAGTCTGGGGATATAAGCAGAATGTTCTAACTGCAGACCCATACAATAGCACTTATTTCAAATTATGAATCAGGGTTTTTTAAAGCTGGGGTTTTTTTGTGAAATGCAAGAAGACTGATCTATAATCTCATATTTTTAGATGTGTGGGTGACAACACTGCATATATTTACATGAACTGGAAGATGAGTGGTATGGTTAAACTTATAGTCTGGTTTTAGACCACTAAATGTACTTTAAAAATGTTCAATTAGAATATAAATAAAAGAATAAATGGTAGGAACAGAGCTTAATTTTATTCATACAAGTATGAAACTCTGAATATGATGAAGGAAGAAACAAGCTGCTGCTGTTTGTGGGCATATGTAATAGTCCACACATTCATTCATATCAGTAGATTTAAAAGTATAATATCAGAGAATTAAGTATATGATATCTGAAAAATATTGAAAATAACAATGAACACAGAGTAGAAGTTACTTTTCAAGACTGTCAAACTGCTTCTTTTTTGTCATTAGAGAAAAACATAAGGCACAAATTATTGTATACTGAAGAGTCAGCTTCCTGTAACCAACCCTAATTTCTGAGTCACTTGGGCATTGATTCACACAGAGTGTGATACAGTGACCATAAAATATATTCACTTGTGCCGGAAATTTGTAGGCTTTCCTAAAGTTTGTGCTGTGGAAAAACATTACCATGCATGCACAGGTAAATGCTTCGGCTTTTTTGGTTATTAAAAACATAGGGGAGGACTTGAATTAGCAGTCAATTCACATCATGTTCAACCAAAGTATCTGTTATTTGCATATAGTTGTCTAGAGTTGAGTTACACAGATACTTTCCGAAAAAGAAAAAAAGCATGCCCCTAAAACCACTGAAGGGCTCACTCTGGCCACAAACTGCTTGAGTAGCTGCTGGATTTTGGAAGCTCTGTGAGATTAGAGATTTTCAAAGACACCGTGTAGCCTGCATGCAAGCAGTAATACCCGACTGACTGACTGTAAGAAGCTAATCCAGTCTAATGATTTAAGATTTGTGCAGATTACACAATACAATGCACAGAGATAAATAGCAAATAGACACAGATTCATCCCACATACCTGTGGTCAAGGTAAGACAGTAGGCAAGAACTGGTGAAAGACAGGACCTCCAGAGGGCAGATCTGGTTTTAGGTGTTCTAAATACCTTCTGGAGATTTTCAATTGCAATTCATAACCTGACCCTGCCCTCACTCAAGTCAGGACAGAATTCTTATCAGCCTCATGATTCCTGCAGCCTCATCAGGTCTTTAGACCTTATGCCAAAGTACCAAGCACTGACCAGGAATATTATTACTAAAGTCTATTCCATAATCTACATATTGCAAAATGGACTTCTCCTTAGCATCTTTCCCTTGAAAGTGAAAGCAATAAGATGTGCTGTATTACTTAAAGATATGGCAGAGCACTCTTTGATTACAAGGATTTGGGCTTGAAGCCAGTTTGAACCAAGTGATTGATTCTATAAAAAAATAAGAACAAAGTTTTCATAGATGACAACAATGAATACATAATTCTGTACATTAAAGACTCCTGAGTGCCAATTCAGCCTCTATTTACACATATGTATACATTTATATGTGTATAAATATACGTATATAGTTCTTCTTCTTTGAATAGCTCTTTACATACAAGGAAACTATTTTTGATGAGCTGAATGCCAAAGTAATTACCTGGCATTCTGCCTTTGTGCATTAGGCCCAGCATCTCTCAATCAAGAAAACAATTTTTAATATCTGACAATTTGTCTAAGACATTATTCTATTCTAACATAGAAATATTTTAGTATTTTAATCTTTCTTATTATTGCCAAATTAGAAAGAAAGAAACATTTCACAGTGTCAAGGATAAGACTCATGCAGGGAGCTAAACAATTGCAAGAAGCTATTCAGTGTATTTCTGTGGTTTGGAAATAGTGCCAAGTCGGAAGGAAAAGACATTCTCTGCATTTTCTAAAGCAAGATAAATGCAGAAAAGAAATATAGATGAAAGATGGAACTGCTGTCTATGGACTCTGCCAGATTCCTTGGCTTTTTGGCACACCTATTGAAGCTGGCAGACTTAGCCAGTAGCAATCTTTTCCATTAAAAGGAGCAGCATATATTTTGGTTTAACATACTTGTTTGTGCATTTTTAAGCTTCAAAAATGTCTATTTAAATTTTTTTTTAATGATTCCTTCTGCACTGTTGGCTGCAATTGCACTTATTTGAAGTGGCTCATTTATCACTAAAAGAGCTGCAGGGCACAGCTACTGCTAAACAGCTCCAACAAACCTACAGCTTAGTGGGACAAGTGTCTTTTTATAAGAGTAAAAGGTGTTTCAAATGTGCCAAGAGGAGCTTTATGCCAGCCTCTAGGTTTGCTATCCAAACATTACTAAATTAAAGATCTCTTGAAGCACAGACTTTGGGCAAAGATAAGCTGATCTCCCCTAGGCTGCTGTTTTTTTTCCCATCTAGGATCAGCCAGATTTTAACTGAACACTTGTTACCTATCATAAATGTCAGTAACGTGAAATTTTGAAAAATCATGTAAAGTCTGAACCTTAACATACAGTGAAGTTGAAATTCATTATCTTTGGCAATGGTGCAAAAGCAAAATGTTTTGCATGTAAGCACTCCTACTTTATGAATGGTGAAATTTTGCCTATTAAGAGGGTAAAGTCTTACTGATTTGTGCCTCTTGAGGTTGAAACTGCAAGGATATGTGCACACCTGGCACTTAGTAACACAACAGATATTGCAGTGGCATAACATTGTCAATTTTCATTAACTCTTCTGAAATGAAATAAAACATGCCAGTATTTCCCTTATTTTATGGAATATCTCTCTCATATATGAAATTTTAATGTGCGATGTTATCAATACATTTGTGGGTAAAGAGACTGGACATCCTTTCTGTCGCCAACAGAACTGCAGAAATTTTGCCATCTAGTGCCCTCTTTCTTCATGTCCAAGAACTGTAAAAACTAATTCATAACAAGCAACAGCCATCAGCTTGAAGTATGTGCCAAACATGCTGTATCTCCAGCATGAACTGTGGAGTCTGAATAGAGCCAACCATGACAGTTAAAAAGTGAGTACTTCTCAACTTAAAATAAAAATATAAGTGTAAATATGCAAACACATACTGCAGTGCCCCAATAATATTATTATGTACATACATGAAATATTTATTAATTTATAAAGATTTTATCTTAAACTTTGCTTAAAAATGTAAAACTCTACATTCCATATTCAATGTTCTCACCAAAGGACCCCACAAGAAGAAACAACCCTACAGCCAAATTGTCCTAAAAGAGTAGGTGCCATTTGCTAGTGAATCACCTCCTGAGGAACCTGAGCATATATGTCTACTGGACCTGATAAGATGCATACCAGAGTCCTGAGAGAATTGGCTGATGTGGTCGCCAAGCCACACTCCATGCTATTTGAAAAGTCATGGCAATCAGGAGAAGTCCCTGGTGACTGGAAGAAGGGTAACGTTCCCATTTTAAAAAAGGGTAGAAAAGATGACCCTGGGACCTACTGACCTGTCAGCCTCACCTCTGTGCCTGGGAAGATCATGGAACAGATCCTCCTAGAAGCTGTGCTAGAGCACATGGAGGACATGGAGTTGATTAATGGCAGCCAGCACAGCTTCACCTTGGGCATATCCTGTATGACCAACTTAGTGGCTTTCTATGATGGGGTAACCGCAGCAGTGGACACAGGTAAACTGACGGATGTGATCTGTCTAGATTTCAGTAAAGCCTTTGACACTGTCCCCTCAACATCCTTCTCTCTAAATTGGAGGGATGTGGATTTGATGGGTAGATGGTACGGTGGATTCAAAAACTAGTTGGATGGTAGTATTCAAAGAG